>BDUI01000992.1:106524-130673 GCA_002335545.1 Apodemus speciosus
CACACACACACACACTAAAACAGCCCACTGTGACATAATTGGACCCAAGATACATACAAAATATGTCACCCATCAACATAAAACACACATGAACATTCTACAGGGTAGAATCTTTGTTATGTTACAAGGTAAACTTTTATATGTTAAAAGGTTTGAAATAATATGACAGTGAAACTAAATTAGAATTTACCTAAATTAAAATGGGAAGAGTGACAAATATGCAGAATACAGACATTCTTAAGTAAGCAGTGATTCAAAGAAATCATAAGGGAAATTATAACTAATAAATTTTAAGATACAAAAAATTAAAATGCAACATGCCAAAGTTCATGGAATGCACTGAAAGCAATGCTAAAGAGGGAAAATTATACTTGTGAACATTTTAAAAAAGGAATCTGACTTTGTACCTTCTGTTGTTAGATTTTAATCTGTGATACAAAATATCTGAAAGAGGAGCTGGAGAAATGGCTCAGTGGGTATGAACATCTGCTGTTCTTACAGAGGACCCGATGTGGTGGTTTGAATGAGAATGGCCCACATAGGCTCATCTATTTAATAGTTACTTGGTCCCCAGTTGGTGGGACTGTTTGGGAAGGATTAGGAGGTATGCCATTGTTGCTGGAGGCATGTCACTGGGAGTGTGCTTTAAGTTTTAAAAAGGCCATGCCATYCCTATCTTTTCTTGGTTCACACTTGTAGATAAGATCTGAACTCTCAGTTCTCCATCTCTCTAGCACCATGCCTGCCTGCCACTACCATGCTCCTTACCATGATGGTCACAAACTCTAACCCTCTGAAACCATGAGCCATGTTAAATCAATGCTTTATGAGTTGCCTTGGCCGTGATGATTGTCACAGCAATTTAGAACACAACTAAAATACCTAGTCATTAGCACCCTAATTTACACCTGTTACTCCAGTTCCAGGGAATCTGATAGCCTTTTCTGACCCCACAGGTAATGTACACATATGGTACATTTACACACACATAGGCAAAATGCTCATATACATAAAAAATAAAATATCTTCACAAAAGGGACCCAAAAGAATGGATTTAAGAGCAAGGAGGACTTGTACTGGCTCATGGATTTATGCTACCCAGTCCAAGGTCACTTGGAGCTGCACAACATCATGGTCTAGGAAGACACTGCAGACGAAAATGGTGTACTCATGATGGTAGAAAGCAAAGAGAGAGCAGCGAGCAGGACAGGATATAGCTGATTCCTCAGCACCTGAATTCCTCCAGCCAGGCCCTATATCTTTACCCCACAAGTTATGAATTCATCAGTAAACTAATCTATTTATGAAGTATGAGCTGGCCTAGTCCAGCAACTTCTCAAAATCCCATCAGTTAACAAACAAGCCATACCCATAGGATACTTTTGGGGACGTTTTTAGATTTCAACCATAGCATATTGTAAGGAACTGAAAATCAGAATCTAAATTCAACCCTAGAACAAAGACACTGACTATAAGGTGTTAGAATCAGGGAAATAATTTGCATTGGATAAAGACAAAGAAAATATATGCATTGAAATTATCCTGGAATAACTCTTTTTATTCCCTGCATATAATGTTATAATAAGAAATATGTGAAATCACCATAAATCCTTCTTGCGTACAAATTCCACTTCTTGTTCTTACTTTTTTAAAAGGATTTAGCATATATCCTCAAAATTCTAAAAGGCTTCAGGATATGTTAAGCTTTTGTTCTGTTATGAATTTTGCTAACCCACTCAGTTGGGGCTTTTTAATTATGGGCTCATGAGTTTCTTTGTCTTGGATAAATACTCATTTTTCCCTTTAATTATATCTCCTCTTAGCTTACTGAATTTTTTTCCATCTAAAATTAATATTTCAGGGATGCCAGTACTTTTGGTCTATATTTTTATCATCTCAGTATTTGGAGTTTCCCTTGACTTCATTTTCTTCATTATTAACTTTTGTTGTATTAAACTTCTTTGTGCAGTCTTACTGAATTATATTTTCCA
Organism: Apodemus speciosus; assembly: GCA_002335545.1. Classification (NCBI taxonomy): domain Eukaryota; kingdom Metazoa; phylum Chordata; class Mammalia; order Rodentia; family Muridae; genus Apodemus; species Apodemus speciosus. Next base: position 108,516 of record BDUI01000992.1, read on the forward strand.
TCATATATTTGTTTTCCCAGACATCTTCCTATTTATTGATTTCCTTTTCTATGTGTAACTTCCTCTATTTGTCTTTGTATGGTATATCTCCCCCATATTTACTTAGAATTTTTTACTGGATTGGTTTCTTGAATTAGATGTTTGCTAAGAAGTAATTTTGTACCATTGTTTGCTTTGGAGTTTATCTTCCATGCTGCTGATTTCTTACAAATAACCTTAATATACAACAAGTTCACACTCATGAAAGAAATGTAAGGTAGATGAGTAAAGGCTTCTGGTATAGAACTTCTCTGCTGTTGTTCAATTCATGTGCATTTCTTTGCTATGATCACAATGGCTAGCTATCTGCAAGCATTTACAGTTGTGTAATTTGATTGTTACACTTAGAAATTTGATTGTTACTGCAAAATTTGGAGTTCTGAAGCAAGCAGGCCTTTCTTCCCCACAATCCCCCCCTCAAAAAAGATTCCTCTGGATGGGAAAATTGAATCTGATTGGCTTTAGATAGAATTGGTTTTCTTTCTCTTGTCCTCCTTTTATCCCAGGAATTTAGCCCTCACTGGAGGTCCCACTGCTCAGAATTTCTCCTAGGCCCTTCTCTTCCAGGGAGGTCAACTTCAATAGAATACTGCCCTCATCTTAGAATAAGATGTTCAATGTAGGATCAGATGTGTGGATAAGAGGTAGATTTCCACAGCACTTTCAGGATATCTAATAATTATTTTCTCTGATCATTGTTCTAGAAGCATCCTTTTGCTATCTTTATTTATGGATCTTCATCTTGACCATTCCCTGAATCCCTCCCATATTTCACTTCAGAAGACAATTTCAGCCTTAATTTTCTTTTCCTTCCAATATAAGTTTTAGTGAGCCTGGTTCACCAATGGCATTGAAAATGGCACTAAAGAGACTATATTATGTAATTGTCAGGGAGTTGGGTGGTGTTAATGGAGGCAAATGGGTAAAATAAATTCAAAGTGTTGGTCAAGTCTAAAAATGTCTGTGTAGAAATTTGCTGTGATTTGAAGGAGAAAGTATCTAGTGGATTTAAACTAGTGTTTAAATATAAATATGATTGAAACATGGTGTAAATTGCCAAATAACTTACATACATACATTTTTGTTATAGAATATTTTGTATGGTCTGGATAAAAAGTATATTCTGGCTACAGAACAAAAATAAACATATATGTAATTACATTATATATTATCATATATATCATGTGTTACACATATATACATACAACTTTTCTAGTTGACATTCTGATGGAAACAGAACAGCTTGTTTCATATTCATAATTTATCAACATTGACAATATAAATATGAATTTATATGAATATAAATATGAATGACTCCAAATTTATAGCTTCAATTGAAATATTAAAAATCAACTTTATTTTGCTGTAATTCAGCTTGGAAATAAGTGCTAAGAGGAAGGCAGAGCTCTATTTTCTATCACAGTCAGAATGGACTATTAATCTTATCCACTAAAAACAATAATGCTCATCAGGTTAATCATCTACTTATTGTGGCAAGGGGTTTGTTCATCTGTGCCTCACTTGAGGAGAAGGGAAAGAGTATCCTTAAGAAGCACATACCTCTTCTTTACTATTTTATGTTTACTTTTTATAAACTTCATGTTCCTAAGCACAAAGCATTTGCTCTTGATAATAAATAAATAAATAAATAAATAAATAAATAATAAATAAATAAATACAATTTTCAGTTCTGTGTGAATTTCACATCATGCAGCCCAATCTCATTCATCTCCCCATCCCTTGCAACCTCCCTGACAACAGAGAAAAAAAGTTGGCTGTGAAAGCTATAGTGTCACAATGTATCCCACAGTATACACTTTGTCCACTTATTTGCTTGTAAATATTCATTGCAATGACTCATTCACTGGTCTGGTACAAGGCCTCTGGCTTCTGCTCCTTTTTTGATACTATAGTTCTAGATCTATAGGAATCTCTATTCTTGAACTCCAGCAGCTCATCTATAAGGTAGATGTTGGGGTGGCCCAATTCAAAGCCCTGAATCTTGGTCTATGAGGTATCTGAACTGATTATCCCTCTGAGTCTCCTGCTTTCGTGCCCTTGAGGCCAGCTTGCTGTCCATCCCACTACCAGGGCAGCTCTACCCTSATACTCAGGCAATGTTGTGGCTTGTCAGGGATGTGACCAGTTCTCTAATGACCCTGGGACCAGCTCTACTGCATTAGGGAAAGCAGGCCCTGCTCCTAGCCTGGGCAGCACAATAGAGCTGACCCTGATTATGGGGGCATGGATGACCTGGCTATGAGTATGTCAGCATGGGACAGCTGGCCTTGCCAATGTCTGCTGTATGGATATATAGAGAGGGAGATATGCCCCCMCACACACATACATGCATACCTTTTGCCACAAATGGCAGGCAGGAGAGCTAGTCCCAGACATCGAGGAGCAGGAGARCTAGCCCTTCCCCTCATCTGCGGCAGCACTTAGAAGAACACGCCCTGGCCCTCCCCTGACAGTAAGGCAGAATTAGCCCTAGATGTGGGGATTGCTCATGAGCTGACCCCAAGGGCATGAGTTTGGGAGACCCAGTTCTGCCTCTTGTCTGCTAGGTGCTGTCATGGAGGAGGAAGAAATGCCCTCCTACCTTCTCTCATCCCTTGCCATCTGTGGCAAGCAGTACAGCTGGTCCCAGGGTGATGAGAGAACTGACCATGTCCCTCACCAGCTGCAACATTGACTAAGTATATATACTCACTATAAGTGGATATTTGCCACAAAATACAAGGTACCCATGCTACACTTCACAGACACAAAGAAGCTAAACAAGAAGAAAGGTACAAGCAAGGATGTTTGAATATCACTTAGATGAGGGAATAAAATAGGCATAAGAGGCAGGTAGGAGGGGGCTGGGAGGGAGAGGGGATGGAGAGGAGAATGGGGTGGGGGTTCAGGTTCAGGTGTGGGGAGAACAGGAGGGATGACCAGATGGCCATGAGAATGAATAGAAATCTGCCACTGACAGGGGTGAGGAGGTGGAAGTCATCTCCAGGATGAGACAGAGACCTGGGATAAGGGAGACACCCAAGAGTCAATGAGGTTGTCCTTAGCTGTGACTCATAGCATTGAGGATACGGAACCATAAAATGCCATTTTTACCAGAAAAGCTTATCTGTAGGAGAGTAAAATGTATTACTTAAATTTCATGTCTTTAGAATTAAACACATGATAAATATAAGTGTTTTTGTTTGCTAAGCTTTCATATTTTTAGATAGATTGGGGAAATGCAATTCATTAGCACTTATGTGACAACTAGGTTCTTTTGTCTAATTTCCATGGGCTTTTTTTCCTGGTAGCTAAAGCACCTTGAAATTATCTTCTCTAGTATGGAAGAATGATTTTTTCCCTCTACCTCTAGCTGCTGCCAGAGTGATTAGAATTTTAATTAGCAGAAAGGAGTACAGGAAGAAAAAGAATGACCAGATCTCTCTCTCTCTCTCTCTCTCTCTCTCTCTCTCTCTCTCTCTCACACACACACACAAAGATACACACACACACACACACACACATACACTTCCTTTTGGAAGAGAAATTAAGAGGTAACTCACACTGCTTCTCAAGCTGTTTATTACATGCATGGTGTCTCTACCTCACTGCTACCTCAGATTCCCTGTGCTCCAACATGATACTGCTCTTTATCCTCACACAGTATGGTCAGCATACCAGGGAATGTTATTCTGGACATCACTTAAAGTAAAATAAGGCTCTAAATGCACCCAAACTATGAGCAGCTCTATTTTCCAGTGTCACTGTATACCTCTTTTTAAAATATAGGATTTTAGGAATTTCATACAACAGAGTTTGCTCAACCTTACCCCACTGACTGTGAATCTCTTTACATTAAATATTCAACCATTGAACTGCTCAATCACAAAACTTAGATAATAGCATTAACTAAGTGTTCAAATAAGTCAATATTTTATGTTGGTGACACTGTGTCCATGTTAAGTCTCAGGTCTATTTCTTCATAGGCAGCATGAGGCAGCAGTTACCATTCAGGGAGACTTTCTAGAAATATAAAAAAGCATTAGATATTAAATGTGGAAATAATTGACTGCTTGGAGTCATAATATTTCTAAAATCAATGTCCCACAACAGTGTAAATTTAATTATAATTACCTACCGTCTCTCTCTCCATCTATCTATCTACCTATCTATCTATCTATCTATCTATCTATCTATCATCTATCTTTCCACCCATCTACCTACCTATGACCTTACTGCAAGTGTGTGTGTGTGTGTGTGTGTGTGTGTGTGTGTGTGTGGTGTTCCAATCCTGTTTTAGAAGATTTGGAAGGCTCTATAAGATCAAGGTCTTCAAGGTCTTTATTGTGTACAGGAAGAAATTCATTTTATTTCTTATCTCTAGGGTTTATTTTGGCCTGTCAGTGCTGGTTGTGTGGCCTTAGGAATCTTTGAAAGTCGTGAACCTCAGTTTGTCACCTGTTAAATGTAGAGATCTTAAAATAAATGCTAAGGATATGTATTCCCAAGAAAGTACCTAAGACATTAGCTACATGCTTATAGCAGTAACGACAGGTGTAGACAGTTGGCAGTAAGTTACAAGCCATGTGATCATTGCTATGCAAAAGTACAAGGTGTAAATTTAATCTGAGCTATGAAGGAGAGAAGGGGTTTAGCTAAGTGAACATGAAAGTAGCAATGCCGGAAATAAGCAAAACCACAAAAGGGCAAGATGTGATTTGAGGGCTGTGAGCAAGCTCAGAAATGTACCAATCATGAGGAGCAAGAGCAGAAGATAAATTTGGCCCTGTGGTCTGAGAAGGGAAAAGGACACAGTCTGAACTGCATGCCTTGGTGCCTGGGACTCCAGACAACAGAGAACAGAATGCTTTGGATGATAGCCACTATATAAATTATCCTGTCTGAAACATTTGATGACGCTGGTGGTATTATGGAAGGAAGTCTGGAAAATCAAGGTAATGACCAAGGTAATAAGAAGTGGAGTCCTGCTTGGTGGTCACTGGGGCATCACGGAGGATGGAGATAGGGCTGACTAATGGACTGGAAAAACAGAACACTGGGGACAAGCAGAGAAGAAAGGATGCCAGAGATCAGTATGGGTTTCAAACCTAGGAGGAAAGTGTGACACTACTTGTTGAAATAGAATCTCTTTTGATTTTTGAAACAGGAAAAATAATTGAAGAGAAAGACTAGAAAAAAAGGCTTTCCGTTCAGAATGACAGGAGGACTAATTTCATAATCATATATTAGATATTGTTTCAACCAAGCTGCTGCCAGACAACACATAGGTTCCCCTTTGAAACTTAATAACTTCATTCCTGCTGCTTAAACCCTATTGATTAGATTCAGTTTTAATTGATGGCTAAGGACCACTCAAGGTACTGAGAGACTCTAACTTAATAATCTGTAAGTTGTATAATGTGTAATATTTCATTATTTTAAGATAAAGCTAAGCTATTAGTATTCCTTTTAGCAAATCTGTAATTTAATATTGTAGAATTGGTTTTTATATTGACAGCAGAATTCATTTGGAATTGATGTATTGAGGATGCTGCAAAGTACTGTGCATTTATTCTCTGATGTAGAAAATTGAATTAAAAACACATGCATTACAAGCTACATACCAATTTATGACTGCCTATCCAGTGTGGGCTATTTCATATTACAAGGAGCAAGTGGTTTAAATGCTATTTCACACAAATTTGTATTTGTATGAAAATCTGTGCTAAGGTGTTATAAAGGATTATTGTCCAAGCAGCAGTAAATGTGCTACTGGTGTAACAAATTGGCTTGCTGACCTTTTGCCTAGTAACACAATGCATGACATATTTGTAATTTATGGAAATCAATCCATTGAGAATTTTTAGTTTCATGTAATTATAGATCACTGCAAGATCTAAATAAAGGGGAAGCAGAGGTCTTTAGCAAAGCAATGGCACACTGTTGATAAAAACCAAAGAAAGTTCAAAGTGCTGATCCATGCAATGTGTCTTTAAACACTGGTAAGAGCCAATAATTATCGGTAAAAGTCAGTTCCCAGCTGTGTTTTACAACACACTTGAGGCGTCACTGAAACTGGAATCATGGACTTTAGAATGTGTATGAGTGTGTGTGTGTGTGTGTGGGGGGGGTGACAAGAGAAAATCTATGACCTACTTAGTTGCTTTCATAGCCATCAGTAGGTTGTTACCAAGCCAGACACATTTTCCTTTTAGCAGCTAATCTGGCTTTTAGTCTACAACAGATCTCAGTTCGAAGCCTGGCTCTGTCCCAAAAGTAGTACTCTAGGCAAGCTACTTAAATTTCCTTTATATGCATTAAGAGTCTGAGATCCTTTGAAGATTAAATGTGCTGATGTTTAGAGCGATTTCAGTGGTGTCTGATGCCTTCTGCACAGCTGATAAATGTTAGTGTGTTTATCCTTGTTTAGAGGGGAAAGGAACTGTACCAGCGCACTGCCCCCCCCCCCATTCCCCTTTCCTGTCTCCCATTGAATGAAGCTTGAATCCTCCAGAAGTCAATTTGCATGTAGCTAGAATAATCAACCTACTCCCCCTTCCCCCCCCCCAGGTGGATTTGAAATGTCAGGCTCTCTCATTTATACAGCCCACCTCATGTGTTTTTCCTTATGTCTAGCAAACCCATTGTGCTGGCTAGATTTTTGTCAACTTGATATAACTTGGGAAGAGGGAATTTCAATAAAAAAAATGGTTCTGTCAAATTGTCCTGTGGGCATATCTGTAGGACATTTTCTTTGGTAATTATTGACATGGGAGGCTTTAACTCCTTGGGAGTAGTGGACAGGCATTCCTGGGTCCTGGGTTCTATACGAAGGCAAGCTGGACCAGCCAGGGGGAGCAAGCTAAAGACCAGCACACCTTTACTGACTATGCATCAGCTCCTGCCCCCAGTTTTCTGTCCTGACTTTCTTCAATGATGGATTGTGATATAGAGCTGTAAATCCTTTCTTCTCCAAGTTGCTTTTGGTCATGGTGCTTTATTGCAGCAACAGAAACCACAAAATCTCAATCTCTCTCTCTCTGTCTCTCTCTCTCATTTGCCTGGTGCCAGCTAGACATTCTCTTTCAGAAACCATTCCCTGTTACCACCTACAAAATTATATGCTTCTACTGACTTCTAGGCACCTAAGTCTTCCTGCCCTCTTCAATGCTATTCTTCAGAGGAAGTGACTATTGCCTGCCCGGTGTGCTCCCAGGTAGGCTCTTAGCCCAGGGATTTTGTTTATTTTACTTTCTGTTCTAACTCCAGCATCCAGCACCAGCTCCAGTTTACATAAGTTACTCAATGGATCTTTTCAGTGATTGTTTTGCAGAAATTTTGTGATCTTTAAAATGTTGTTTTATTTATATGTAAGTTTATTGCATGTCCAGCTTTCTTCCCTTTCAACACCAGAATTTAGTAGTGCTTATTTACAAAGTATCCCAATTTTCTAAGAGTAATTCTCATTGCCCTTCCTTGCAACCATTTGACAGGTGTGACATATTGCACAAGTAATCCCACTCCTTCAGTCCTTCCTTTGTGTCCTACTTAATAAACCAAATGAAAATCCACATAAGAAGACCATAATTGCCAGCCTAAGAAGATGGTGCAGTCGGTAAAGTACCTGTCACTTAAGCATGAAGACCTATAATTTCTATGATTTCTTTATTCAAAAGCAAGTTCAGTCATCAGCTTAGCTAGTCCTAAAAATAAAAATACGATGTTCATCCAGACTAAATTGTATATATAGAAAAAAGAAGTTAAGATAGTTTTCTTGGGGGAAAAAAAGGAAAAGAAAAAGGAAGAAAATTAAAATGTTGAAACCATACTGAAGGAAATCTAAGAGAAACAAGGACTTTATAATGCTCAGAAAGATTATCCCTGAAAATCACGAGTACAGAGGCAGTTCACAAAACCCTAAGCAACTTTTCCTAAAGGAAAGCACTTCTATTACACCCACCCACCCACCCACCCACCCACCCACCCACACACACACACACACACACACACAAAACAAACGCTAGGCCAAACGTTATTAAAAGCCCTAGCCACATGGAGGTAGTTGCCTGGAATTTGAGCCTAGCACTTTACACAAATAGTTTCGATGTGTCCATAAAATATCTCCTAAGCTGTCTTTTACAAGTTACAGCCAGAGTGGGAGGTGTACAGCCCACTTCTCCAGCCTGGAAAAATATTTCCTTATAGAATAATCTCTCTGTAAGACAGATCTGTTTGCTTCTCTTTTCCCCGACTCTATGCCTCACGTGGGAGTAGTTGGGAACAGAGCGCCTGGAGGGATCAACAGCGTTTTCTAAAGCAAACACAACGCAAGTGCTATTCCTGGGTTACACACTCTGCAGCTGTAATAGGAACCGGGTAGGAGCAGCCCCTAATGGCATTCAAGTCATGTACTAACAGTTCGCAAGTGTCAGGTGTTTTTCATTTGCTAGCTGGGGGAAGAGAAATCCGCGCCACCTTCCTACACTGAACAGCTTTGTAACTCCTGCAGAGCGAAGGCACACTGTGTTTCTGAGTCTCTATTATGTCAGATGAATGCTACAGTCAGAAGTCCGAGAGGACATGTGATCCTGGTTTAGCTCGCCCCACCCCCCACCCCCCACCCCCCAGCTGTCTCTAAGCATTTCAGCAGCGTGGATTTTATGTGAATGAGAGGAACTGAAAAGTCACAGAGACTGTCTGAATGTTGAACTCCACATAAGACAGAGGACACCTAGTTTTTCTGTCCAGGGATAATGAAATGCTCATAAACACACCTTCATCTTATTGAAGGTTTGAATTTTCAGAGTGGCCTCTTGCGGTGGCCCAGATGACTGCCTGTCAAACCCACACATCAAGCTAACTATCAATAGTGTGGGTTCCCATCCAACAATGAGCCTCCACCATACATGCTGAGTGAAGTAGAATGCCTTCTGCTTATTTAAATATTTTTGTTTTTTCTTTAAGTGCYACTTGGCCACAGCATACAACATGCTTTGAGAACACCAAAGTATAGGTCCATTACATACATTTTATCAATAATTCATTAACTGTGGAATAGGCCCAACAGTGTAGATTTGGGGTTGGGAAGTCATCCTAAATATTGCCTAAATATTTGGGTTTTAGTAAAACCTAAAACATTTTTAGTAAACCTTTTCCATCATGCTTTATGCTACACATTTCAAACTTATTCAGTCCATTTGTCACAAATCCATTTATATTGCCCTTATTAGGACAGTTTTCTGTAAACAAAACTTGTAACATGCAAGAAGACTTATGATCACCCCGAGAGTCATTTAATGTCAATTCAAAAGGCAGCTGAAATTCCAGGACAAAAAAAATTATTTCTTCCATGTTTAATTCTAAACATCGTATGTATCAGAAACTAAACACAAAACCCTGTTTATACCAATACAAGCTATGGATATATCTACACTGATTTATATTCAAGTAAACACATGAAAATTATGTTCTAAGATGTTTAAAAAAAACTGCTGTTAAGTATGTAAACATCATCTATGTAGAGTCASTGTATTGATCCATGATTTTAGATAAAAAATTATTCATATCTCTGTCTTGCATTCCTTATTCTCTAGGCCTAAAGAAGCTGCTTCCTGTGGCGCACCCAGGGAGTCACGGACGAATAAGCGAGTCTGTTGGCAAGTGACAGCTCTTTAGTGCCTGCATCTTATAAATGGCTTCAGTGCAAAGGTGGTAGAAGTGGGAAACAGAAGAAAAATGGTAAGTAATCTCACGTAACCATCATCACACAACATACTCCCCAGGGACAGAAATAGAGGTTTGATAAGACTGGGCCCTTACATAGAGTATGGAGCAAGTGAAGAAATGTAGGGAAGGGCCCTCTTCACTGTTCCATCCTTAATCAGACTTCCCATGCCTGTCCCTCTAAAGGTAAGGACTTAGAGTTTGGTAGATTCTCTCCGAGCCTTCTTCTGTTGTTTTAAATTCTTCCTCAAGTTAGATAACTTTCCAGTACTATTGCCTTACACCTCAGCACAGTTGGATGAGTATCTATGTTTCATTAGGCTGTAAAGAATTTACATGAGGCTCACAATATCATTACTGGGGAATGATATTGTTATTGAAAGTAAATAAGTTTGCCTTTGTGCCACTACAGAGTAGATAGAAGTATACAGGTCAACCCAAGGATGGACTTGAGTATAACATCATTAAAGGAAAAGATATGCTGAGTAAAATAATTTGTGAATCACTACAAAGATTGGCCAAAAGTGAAGTGTTTAAGCGGCATGGAACTTCATGGAAGAAACCACAGGACAGACAGCTGTGGCGGATAAGAAGTGCTAAGGAGAAGGTTCAGAAGGTCTTGATCAGTCTTTTTACATGAAGCAGAACTTGTGCAGGACATGTCCCAGTCTTGTTTATACCACTGAAATGACTACCGACTTAAAGCCTGAATTTCTTCCGTTCGTCAGTGTCCTAACATTTCATAGTGCTTCCTTTTCTTTGTTCTAATGGTAAAATAGGCATGACCTAGACATGCATATATAGTGTGGTGCTGCAAGAGATGTCATTGCCATGCCTCTTTCATATCCCTTCAGTCAGGCTCCACACTGGCTTACTTGATTCTAGTCAAAGAAGGAGAAACATGCTCAAGAGACTTTGGCCACATAATTCAAAGGTGATCTCATGTAAAGCACTCAGCCATCAACGACAAGGCTTCTTGCTATAGTTTGCTAAGTTTTTCCCCTTCTYAAACTCTTTTTGAACTTCAGCACCAGTGCAACAGTGCTGAGGGATGGTCCTCCGTGGAGATGTCTAGGTCATAAATGGATGGTTGTGGCTACCATAAGAGTGGTTTGCCTATTATGAGGCTTTGAACTTATGAAAACGGGGTTCAGTTTTATGTCCTTTCTGTCTTTTATGAGTTCACTTGTCCTTCTTCCAGGTTATGATAGGGAAAAATGATCTTTGACAGATGTAGTCTTTCCACCTTGGCCTTCTCCATTTCCACAGCAGGACTCAAATAAAATCTTACTTATTCATGATTTACTCAGTACGTGATTTTTGTTTAGAGAACTGAATAAGCATGGGTCTTAGGTAAAAGATGTGGGACTGTCTGTGTAGAATGGAGATGTATTTGATTTATATCTATCTATTCGGCTATCTCATACTCTCTCTCTCTTCCTCTATATGTGTGTGAAAGAGGGAGGTAGAGACAGAGACAGAGGCATGGCCCTGAACCTCTCAGAATGGGAAAGCTGGCCCTGCCTTCACCTGCTGTAGCACTAGGGAAAGCCGGCCCTGCACCTTGCCAGGGAAACACAGTAGAGCTGACTTTGAGCTCAGTTCCTCATGTGTGCACTTATAAGCGCTTTACCAACTGAGCTACCTCCCAGGTGACCATGTCCTCTGCCCCCCATCCTTGCCTTACCGTAAGACACCTCTCTCACACACTATGGGTTGTCTGAGCACTTGAATAGCCTTGTAGTATATTAAAACAATTCTACTCTGTGACTCAAGTGCTTCAGGAATAAATATACTTTCTTATACACATATGTTCTGATCAATAGTTTCCTGCATTGCCACTTTTGTTCACATAATATTCTACTGCTAATAACTAGTATTCTCACAGTGCCCCTAAATGATAGGAGAGCAGTTTATAATCTCACGGGTCTTGAGAGTGTTATAGAGGAACCTCCCACAGGAGAGTATCTCCCCACTGCCTTGACCTTGACCTTCCAATTCTAGAACCTGAAAACTCCTGAATCACACACCAGGCCCTGTGCATCTCCACAGAAGAGACTCCCCAACCTTCAGATTCCATAATGAGCCTCTGTTCCAGGATTCACCACAATCTAACAAACTATTGCCTCAATCTTTTGACTGCTTCTGTTTCTTTCTTAGTCCATTCTTCAAGCCGCCCATCCTCTTTGTGTAACTAAACGTAACCTACTTAGTGTTACCAGCTTGCCAAAGGCTTCCTTCCAACTGGAAGAAACTGTTCCATATTGAATGTTCAGGAATTCAATAAGATTTGGGTTAGTTGATTGGAAGTTCTCCCAGGCCAATGGGGCTACCATGTGCCAACATTTTAGAGAGAATATCTTACACATTGTATGGATGCATCACCTGTAAAATGAAAAGTCTATGGCCTATGGCTTAGACARGAAATAGTAGTGGGACATCCGGGAGAGAGAAAGAATTCTGGGGCAGAGCAGGGGTGGGCTGGGGACTTGTCCTTGAAGATGTAAGGAGACCAGACATGTGGCAGAATCTAGGTTAAAGCAAATGGGATAATTTAATTTAGTTCTAGTCAGAGAAGAGTATAGTGGCTATAAGGCCAAGGCATTTATAAATCTATTTTGAGTCTGAGTGTTATTTTATTGTTCATTAATTAAACAACCTGAATTATAAGCTTGTTTGTTCATTTCAATGACTGAGTACTTGCTCTTTTAGTGAAACTTGTCAGCAACTGCTTCAAATTCTAGACCCTGAAAGCTCTAGCCATCTTTACAGGCAAGGATATGAGATCCCACAGTGGTGACCTGTGCTTAGAACTTTGGTAGGAAGCTTGTGGGGTGTGGCTGTACAGGATCAGGATGGCAGAATTCAGAAGTCACAAATAAAGCCAAGGTATGAGCAAGACATCAAGTTGTGTTTTGATGTAATGGCTAACTCATAGAGTGTCAATTGTTTTCTTCTATGAGACCAATGTAGACCAACCACTTCCCTGCTTTTGTATTCATATGTTTCAACGTCCAGTCTACAACTCCAGTCCCACCAAGGTGTCAGTGATCCCAATCCCTTAAGGGTCTAGCATCCTTTAAGACAACTCTGGTTTTCATTTTGCATAGAATGGGTTCTATTGCTTAAGGTTTAGGTTTCTACATGATACGTAGTTCTCAGGAAACATAACTTGGGACACTAATGTCAAATTTATAAGGATACTATTTAAGCTGCCTTTATGTTTTATTTACCTAGTACTTACAGTGTCTGGCACACTCTGGTTACTCAATTTTGATTTATAAATGATTTATTTGAATGAATGATTTATCTGCTTTTTGGTTTTCCTTTTAACAAAAGAAAGAAGATAAAAGAGTGGTGGCTACTTAGCCTTTTGTATTATAAACAGATCTTTTATTGCTTCAACTATATCATGACATTAAATAAAATTACCTTGAAATAAGAGTTTTTTGTTGGAATTATATTTTGCAGCATATATTGGTCTCATAGAAGAAAACAATTGACAATCTATGCTCTCTAGTTCCCAGTGTGGAAAATATTGAGCTACTATGCATATTATCTGAGGACCATGTGTACTGTTCTTTATTTATTTATATAGAATATAAAAGAGCTACAAAAGTCACTAAGATTAGCAATCATAGAGATGATAAAAAATTTAATAAGGAAGCACATTTGGCTTAAGAGTTCAAATGTTAATTTTTGATGCACAATCTTACTATTCAGAATATAAATATGGGTTGAAAAAGATGGCAGAGCCAGTAAAGGCACTTGCTGCACATGCCTGACACAGGATGTTAGATCCTCAAAATCTATGTAAAGGTAGAAGAAGAAAACAAACTCCCCAAAGTTCCCCTCTGAAATCGACCTGTGTACTGTGTTTTACAACATTGCTTACAAACACATGGAAAAAGAAGGAAGTTTGTAAAAATGAAATAAATAAAACAAGCACACCCATTCACATATTTAATTCACAACAAACACCTCAATTCTCACAGCAGCCCTGCTCATGGGAAGTATTCACATTCTGCAATGGACAAAAGCAAGTGTGAGAAAGCAAAGGAACTTGCCTATGTATTGTGATAAAGCCATTTAAGCCAGAATTGGAAAATGGGTTGATTTTATCCCATTCTCTTCTACTACATGGTCTCTCTCTGGACTACCAGAAGTAAAACTAGCCTTCCATTCATGAAAGTTTATTAACAGATATGGCAATGATACTAAGAATTCAGGGCTACAGCTATCTCCTGTAAGAGCACTGCAGACTCAAGGTAGGAATAAGGAATGGCTGGCTAGAAAGCAAGGTGGGATTTTATCATCTCAGTGATCAAGATGATTATATATGTTTACAGCTGCTTTTGCCATTTAATTGTTTTCTCAAGGACTAAGAAGTCCTCTATCCTGGGTTCCTGATAAGAGAGTAATGGAGAAATATCGTGAAACCATTTTATAGTTATTAGGCTAAATAAATTATAAGGTAGAAAATATGAGAATTATAAGGATCATAAAATTAATTGCTGGATACATAAGGTAGAAGCAGTTCTGGCATTTGAAGTTAACTGAAAAGTAAAAACCAAAACAAAACATGAACAACAACAGAAACCAACCAACCAAACAAACAAACAAAAAAACCAACCAATTTACTTGTTTTATTTAATGATATTGGAAAAGGTTAATACAAATGTAAATTGAAAAAGACTGACTTTTCTTAATGTATAGATTGAGATTAATTTATTTTTTGTGGGACTTCATTTAGCTATAAAAAGGGATTTAGAAAAGAGTCTAAGCTGGTTATAGTAGTGCATGCTTATTATTCCAGGACTTGTGAGGCAGAGGCGGGAGAATTGCCATGAGCTCAAGATCAGCCTGCTGCACATAATGAATTGTATAAGTCATCAAGGGCTAAAATGCTATATCTTCTGAAAAACAACACACACACACACACACACACACACACACACACACACACACACGATGTTCAGAGTTCTGAGACAGCAAACAATTCAAAATTTCCAAAATGGAAAACTATTCAAAGAAAGAGATGTTGGCTGTCTGAGGAGACATCAGTCATGAGATATTTCAAAAGGTGACTTCAAATACAGAAATCTTTGTTATGATGTAGGCCTTAATTGTTTCAGAGTACCCATCAGGAGAAAGGGAGCTTGAATGTCTGTAAAAAAAAAAAAAAAAAAAAAAAAAAAAAAAAAAAAAAACAGTTGGTGTGCAACAGACTTCACTGGCTTCTCCACAGGGAAGACAAAGATGCTACTGCAGGCATCTCTACTTGCTCTGGCCTTCATGTTCACTGGTACCTCAGCATCTTTGTACCTACCTCTCCAAGAATCAATTCAAAGAGGAATGCCCACTTCCTAAACCTCCCATTGTTTCAAACAACCACACTAATCTCTGTTCATATTTTAGAACAGTTTCTCAACCGTAAAACAGTTCCTTGTACTGTAATGAACCTCAACCATAAAATTATTTTGTTGCTACTTCATAACTCAATTGTGGTTCTGTTGTGAATTGTAAATATATGATATGCAGGACGTGTGACATCTGACAGGGTTGCAACCCTCATCTTGAGAACTGCTGTTCTAGAAGGTCTTCACCTCTGGTTTGGAGCCCTGGATTGGGGTTGGCTTTCAGTGATGCTTCTGGAATGCTTTTGCTGTTACTGCTCATGTTGTCCTGTCCCTTCAGTTCCTACTGATGTGACTTGTCAGTTCATATTTTCTCTTCTCCATGTATCGGAGGCAGGGGGGGGGGAAAGACTCACTCAGTCATTCAGAAATCGCCAAATGATCTCCATGTACATGGTTTTGAGCATGTCTGCTGCATGTCTGCTATATCACACCTTCCTTAATCCCCACTTCTGACAGATGCCCTCCTTGAAACTGAAAAGACACAAGAGCAGCATGAAATATACTGTGTGGTTTTCCTGAAAGATTTAAACCTCTGAAAATCAAGTCCTTTTGCAGGACAGGGAAGAGGACTATTGATAAATCTCTGTTTTGCTAATCTACARGGATTTTTCAACCACTGAATTCACTTGTTTGTTAGTAAATTATAATATCAAAGCCTTCATCTTTTTTGTTTCTTTGCTTGTTTTGTTTTTGTTTTTATTAACAATCGATTCTTCTCTCACCCCAGTTTCCTCCCCCTCCACCCCTCTCAGACCCCCTCCCATCTCTCCTCTCCCTCTTCTAGAAGTGGGAGCAAGTGCATCCCTGACTTTCACCTGTTATTGAGACTCATTCTACCTATTGGGTTGCCTTGTCCAGCCTCAATCTGAGGGCCTTTGCTTTGTCTTATTATGTTGTGTTTTGTCCTATTTGGCTGTCTTCCCTCAAAGCCTTCACTTTCAGTTCTCTCAAGTGGCAAATTGTTCTGCCTTCCCCATGCTTAAAAGGGAACAGAAAGCTTTGCCCTCTGACATAATGTGAAAGTCTTTAATCACACATTGTATGTGAATTTGCCAGCTTGATTTGTAGAGTACTATTTTTTTTATATTGTGGTGTAATGAATTTACAAAGATGAAGTGCAGCAATGTAAAGTACATCACTCAGTGAATTTATACACATGTACTCCACAGCTCAAATGTGAAACAATTCTAGATCTACCACACTTCCCCTGATACCTCTTTCTATCCAATCCTCCAGAGATAGTATGATTCATGCTTGTTTTTAAAAAAATCATACAAATGGAATTAAATGCAATGTGTACATAAAGCATCATGTTATCTCCAGTACCTATAAAAAAGTTTATATCCATCAACCTTAACACATGATTATTTTCTCCCACAAGTGGTCATTTTACAGTCCAAGCCCCAGATTGTTTACTGTACTTTCAAGACCTAATTAGAACTAGGATTTGAACCAACAGCATAATGTGCAGCAGTCATGTGCAGAGAGCAAGAGCTTATTGCACTGGGGCAAGAACACACTTTCTACAGGAAGACAACCACTCGTGATTTTAAAGAAACATTCTTTACCTAGCCTCCCTCAGACTTCTGTAAAGAGACTTTAGGAGAATGGAAGCAAGGAGTCTGAAATCATATTTTGAGGATAGTGTTTCTAGCTTCTTCATAAAGTGTTGCTTCTTTTTTCTTTTTTGTTCTCCTAGTACTGGGAACTGAACCTAGGATCTCTCACCTGTGTGGTAGTATCTCTACCACTGAGCTATACTCTAGTCTTAGTTACTTTTCCTTTCAGCATGGAAAAATAGGGTAGTGAAGCCATTTTATTTTGTAGAGGGCAATACTTAGARCATAGACACATAAGTGGGCAAAGTGCTGAGACTATGTGACTACATTAATATGTTCACTCCTAAGCAGGACACCAACATCACCAGCTCACCCCATCTCACGGTCACAGAACATCACAGAAAAGGGGATGGAAAGAATGTAAGAACTGGAAGCTGGAAGGAGTACTATGGAAGGCTGCCGTCCAGTTCCAAGGTGGCTATGGTAATCTTCAACATAGCAGCTGTGGATGCCTCTGCAGAACTGAGCCCTTCAACGTTCCGTCATGGACAGAGGAGGTGCCCCTGAGGCCCCACCCCATCCAGAAGAAGTATTGGATTTTACAAAAAGATTTATGTATTTATTTTATGTATATATGTACACTGTCACTATCTTCAGACACACCAGAAAGGGGGCATCAGATCCCATTACAGATGGTTGTAAGCCACCATATAGTTTCTGGGAATTGAACTCAGGACCGACCTCTGGAAGAATAGCCAGTGTCCTTAACCACTGAGCCATCTCTCCAGCTCCTGAAGTTTTGACTTATGATGGTTGTCATAGGAGATGGTATCATTTTCTCCAATGGCATAGCTATGCAGGATTCACTGTGAAGAGAAAGAGATCCAGAGGCAAAGGAAAGGGGATGGCAGAATGCAGCAGAGGTGAATATAGTCCCAGTGCACTGTACATCTTTAAAAGCCGACCAAAAGCAGCTTAAAAAAGAATGTGTTTCCTTTGGCTCACAATTCAAGGGTTTAATCCATCATGGCCAGGTAGTCAAGAGCCTGAAGCAGTAGGGGCCTGAAGCAGCCAGTCACATCAAATCCACAGTTCAAAAAAAATGCTTATCTCAGCCAGCTGACTGCTTTCTGTGCAGCTGAGGACCCAAGCACAGGGTCTGGTGTTACTCTCCATTTAGGATGGGTGTTCCAACCTCAGTAACTTCATCAAGTGTCTTCACAGGCATGTTTAGAATTTGATCAAGGCAATCTCTCACACATGAGCCTATTTTATTTGAGACAAACTAGCTTAGAACTTGCAGTCTTCCTGCCTCAGCTTCCCATCACTTTGGGATACCAGACCTCTAACATCAGGCACAGTAGAATGTATTGATTGTTGTTCTACATATGAACACAATGAATCCTGTGCAGAGGAGAAACAGAGCTCATCAGGAAGTGCCCTGAGTGTTGGGGGCTGTGCAAGAATCAGTCTCAAGACCCGCCCCCTCCATCTGCCACCTTTAGCTTCCTGTCACCTCCTGTAACCATCAATTAATTCAGTCTGGGAAGATTGTACCCCTCAGAAGCAGAACATTACTATTTTTAGAAGTTTCTCTTGATATAGAATCAATAAGAGTCCTGTTCTCACTGATAGACTCAGGTATGGCTGGCTGTGACCAGCGAAGATCTTTATTTTCTCTTTCACATGATGCAAAGCACTCTAAAGATACCCTGCACTGCACTGAGACTAACTAGGAGGTGGTTTCAGCACCAGCTGTGTTATACCTAATGTTGCAGCTTACTAGTGATAYGACTCCCTCCTTCAGTCTCCTCTTTCCCAAGGTTCCCTTAGACCCCACTCTCTGTACTCTGTCTGGCTGTGGGTCTCTGTATTTGTTCCCTCCTATTGTAGGAGGAACCTTCTCTGATGGTGGTTGGGTAGGACACTGTTATATGAGTATAGTAGAATGTCATTTTTATTGCTATGTTCCTTTAGCAGAACAGTAGTATTTGGTTTTCCCATAGGTTTCTGGGCTATTGAGTTTCAGGTTCTTATTTATCCGATCAGTGTGGGTGATGAGTTCCATCTCATGGAGCAGGCCTTAAGTCAAATCAGATATTGATTGGCTATTCCCACGGGCATGGTGYTGTCATTGCAGTAGCTTATCTTGCAGGCAGGAGACCACTGTAGATCAAAGGGTTTATAGCTGGGTTCATGTTTTCATTTCTCATTTGGTAGCATGCAGAGTACCTTCTGGTCTCAAGAACACTAGCCCATAGGGGTGAAAGTTGTAGGGATTCACCAGCTTGACTTCTCCATACTCAATGAGTTGTATAGGTATGTATTTTTTTGGCAATAGAGCATTGACATCAGTTGGTAGAGAGCATACTATAGCCTTGACAACAGCTTGTCTTGTTTGGAGGTTCACATGTGACTCTTTGACCAACAAATCAATTAGATGTCACCTATTCCTGTTATTAGAAGTATCATTTGGTGCTCTGCCTCCCCCATTATTTGGTGATTTCATTTAGATTACCCTCATAGGTTTTGGGAAGATTCTACTATATTAGGTTTCCACACTACCCTTCATATGGTCCTTAATTTTAGCTTTCTCTCTCTCTCTGTATTCTCTCCTTTGTCCTCTTCTTATCTCTTCCTCCACTCCCCGCCTGATCCTCCCATTCTATCCCCCATCCATCCGTAACTATATTCTATTTCTCCTTCCTATTGAGATCTATCCACCACCACCACCCAGTTCTTTAATCTAAATTTAACCTCTGTAGTTCTATGGATTGTACCTTGCTTATCATTGGCTTGACAGCTAATAGCCACATAAAAGCAAATAAAAACCATATTCGTCTTTCTGAGTCCAGGTTTCCTCACTCAGGATGATTTTTTTTCTAGCTCTATCCATTTTCACAGATGCAAATCTCATGACTTTGTTTTTGTTTAATGGCTGGGTAATATTCCATTATGTAAAATTACAGTGTTTATCCATTCTTCTGTTGAGAGACATCTGGGTTGTTTCCGATATGACAATTATGAATAGAACAGCAATGAATATGATTAAACAAGTATCTCTATAGTAGGGTTAAGCTTCCTTTAGGTATATACCCATGAGTGGTATGGCTGGATCTTGAGGTGGATTGATTCCCATCCTTTTGGGGAACCACCATACTGATTTCCATAGTGGCTAGATGGACAACTTTGAACTYCCGCCAGCAATGGATATATGTTCTCCTTACTCCACATTCCTGCCAGCAAGAGCTGTTATTTTTTTATTCATCTTAGCCATTCTGATGAATGTAAGATAGAAATCTCAAACTAGTTTTGATTTGTATTTCCCTGATGGCTAAGCATCTTGAACATTCTTTAAGTGTTTCTTAGACATTTGAGTTTCTTCTTTTTGAAGATTCTCTTTTTGAATCTCTAACCCATTTTCAAATTGGATTGTTTTCTTTATATCCAGTATTTTGAGTTCTTCATTTAATTTGGATATTAGCTTTCTTTCAGATGTACAGTTGGGGAAAATCCTTTCTCTTTCTGTAAGTAGCCACTTTGTCCGAATGATGGTATCCTTTGCCTTGCAGAAGATTTTTAGTCTCGTGAGATCCCATTTATCAATTGTTGATTTTAGTGCCTGTGCTAACAGAGATCTGTTCAGAAAGTCTTTTCCTGTCCTAATGAGTTCAAGGCTCAACTACATAGTTTTAAATGTGATAAAAATTTTATTCATCTTCCTGATAAATAAGCATACTCTTTTGGTGTGCTGAAAGGAGGCTAGACCAGATGAAGTCTGTAGCTGGATTGCTTATTCTATGATGTCAGAAAAGTAAATGCTTAGTGATCAGGAAGAATATAAAGTCTATCTCCAATCCCTGGGATGACATGGTAGGACCTGGTATTATTAATCACCGTATGGCCAAGAGGCTGACATCTTTAGTGAGATGACGGTGGCCTTGATAAGCAAGCTGTCACGAGTGACGCAATCCTTCCCAGTGTACTTGGGCACTTGTCCAATCTCCAAGAGAAGAGCATGAGTTGAGCAAGTCAGTGGCTTTAGAGATGAAGGTCATGTGCCCACACTCCCTGTAACTTTATGACTTCTAGTTCCTAAACTAAAGTCATTCTGTACTCGAGGGAAATTCCAGTCCACACTGAAAGAAGATGCAAAGCTCCGAGATGCAAAGCCTGTAGTCAGTCAAGGATCCCATTATTGTACAAAAAGAAAATAAGTGAATGTTCTTGCTATCTCTTCACTGTAGTGCTCTATGGCTTAGAGAGCTTGGACTCTTGGTTTTAAAATACTGTATGTTATCATCCTGAGTGAGGTAAGCCAATCACAAAAGAACACACATGGTATGCACTCGCTGATAAGTGGATATTAGCCCCAAAGCTTGGAATACCCAAGATACAACTCAACCATATGAAGCTCAAGAAGAAGAAAGACCAAAGTGTAGATACTTTGATTCTTCTTAGAAGATGCATCCAAATACCCATGGCTCACAGCCAACCAATAGACTGAGCAGAGGGTCTCCAATGGAGCAGCTAGAGAAAGGACTCAAGCAGCTGAAGAGGTTTGCAGCCCCATAGGAGGAACAATAATATGTGCCAACCAGTACCCCCAGAGCTTCCAGGGACTAAACCACCAACCAAAGACTACACATGGAGCGACCCATGGCTCCAGCTGCATATGTAGAAGAGGATGGTCTTTTCATACATCAATGAGAGGAGAGTCCTTTGGTCCTGTGAAGGCTTGCTGCCCCAGTGTAGGGAATTCCAGGTCAGGAAAGTGGGAGGGGGGTTGTAAGCAAGGGGAGGGGGAAGAGATAAGGGGTTTCAGAGGGGTAACCAGGGAAGGGGATAACATTGAAATGTAAATAAAGCAAATATCTAATAAAATTAAAAATTAAAAACATTACTGCATGTTAAGTTTTGTTTATCTTTAGGAATAAAGGAATTGAAACAAAATGCTGAATTTTATAACTGGTTTTCTTTCAGTTGAGGGAGAAAGGGCAAAATAATCCCCTAATGAAACTGTTTATTACAACACTCTATTTTTGTAATATCCTTTTCTCATTGCTTATTATATAAATGAGAACTAAATAAAATGCTACTTAAAATGTACGTTTTGTTTTAATACATAAACAGAGCAAACCATCCAATTCATGAATTAGGATGGAGATTAACCTTTAGAGAGCAAGGGTTCATGACTAAGGATGGATGAAGTGATGCTGTGTTTTATCAAATCACTTAAGCCAAAATGGGATGTAAGTTAATTGGCTATTTCAGAGCAGGGCAAAGAGTTTCATGGTTTAAAAAGMATCCATTTCCATTATCATCAGTGCAATGAGTCTAAGGCCATTTTACATTATTTCTACATGCTTCTACAAAAGGGGGAAATACATTATGTTATATCAAGATGGATTTTTTTT
>BDUI01000992.1:147761-177702 GCA_002335545.1 Apodemus speciosus
TCCTGTTCTTTCCAAGACTTTTAGCATGAAAGGATGCTGAATTTTGTCAAAAGCTTTTTCAGCATCTACTGAAATGACTGTGTGGTTTTTTTCTTTGAGTTTGTTTATTTAGTGGATGGCATTGTTGGATTTCCGTATTTTGAACCATCCCTGCATCCCTGGGATGAAGCCTACTTGATCATGGTGAATGATTGTTTTAATGTGTTCTTGGATTCGGTTGGCAAGAATTTTATTTAGTATTTTTGCATCGATATTCATAAGGGAAATTAAACTACTACCATCATGGACTGTGGTCCTGAACTGAGGACCAGCATTCCTGAATCATTCTGCTTCCTGATCACAGATGCTAGGTGACCAGCTATTTTATGTTTCTGCTGACATGTATTCCTTGATGTGATGAACTGTATCCCCTGAATCCTGAGCCAAAATAAACCTTTGCTTCCCCAAATCGCTTTTGTCAGCTATTTTCCCCCATATCAATAGGAAATGTAACTCATACAGAAAACTGGAGTAGGGCTGTTGCTACAATGAACTTGACCCTGTAGCTAATGGGCCTGGGGAAATTTTTGTGGGAGAAATATGCAATTGTTTATAGCTGTATGCAGTTGACATCCTAGAAATCCCTGCATGCTCTCCTCAGAGGTTAATATGCTTTTCTGGTAAGGGTGGAAATACAAAATAGGAATAAGAACATGCACAGTATAGACATAGTTCACAAGTTTCTGAAATGAACACAGATTACATTCTGGCAGTAAACTGCATTCTGCCCTTGTTTTGAGAAACTAAATGAGGCTTAATTCAAAAATAACAGACAATTGTTCTGTTTTTGTTTTTCTATTTTTGTTTTTGTTTCTCTATTTTTGTTTTTGTTTTTAATTGATGGCATTCAAAACAGTAGGGTTCCCTAGGCCCCTTCTATTATTGTGGGAGTCTGGGATGGAAACTGATGGAGATGCTTAGTATAAGGGGCTGAGTTGAAACAGGGACTCCTCTGCAGCTGAGGGCGTGTTTTTGCAGGGGTGAGTGTTCCAGAACTTCTTACTGTCTGGAGGCCATGTAGGCCATAAGGTACACCACCCTGTTGAAGTAGATATATTCATTCTCATACAWGAAAATGATTTTTATGAAGTTGTCATGAAGAGCAATGCCAGCTGCAGCATTAAAGGTGGAAGAATGGGAGTCATTATTAAATTGCATGAGACAACCTGGTCATTTGTATAGCCCAGGATGACCTTTAGTGGGTTCTTGGATGCCTGCTTCACCACCTTCTTGATGCCATCATACTGCATGGGCAGCTTTCTCCAGGTGGCATGCCAGATCCAGGATGGAAACACTGACTGTAAGTAAATGGAAGGCAATGCTTGAGCTTCCCATTCAGTTCTAGGATGACCTTGTTCACAGCCTTGGCAGCACCAGTAGGTCCAGGGATGATGCTCTGGGCAGTCCTATGGCCATTATGCCATAGCTTTCCAGRGGGCCCATTCACAGTCTTCTGAGTGTCAGTGAAGGTATGGCATGAGTCCTTCAATGCCAAAGTTGTCATAGATGACCTTGGATAGGTGGGGCAAAGCAATTGGTGCTGCAGGAAACATTGCTGACAATCTTGAATGAGTTGTCATACTTCTCATGGTTCACACCCATCACAAACATGGGTGCATCGGCAGAAGAAGTAGAAATGATAACTTTTGGGCCTACCCAGCAAGTGGTCTCCAACCTTCTCCATGTTGGTGAAGACACCATAGACTCTACGGCATACTCTGTACCAGCATCAGCTCATCTAATGTGAATGACCTCTTCCTGGAAGATGGTGATAGCCTTCCCATTGATAACAAGTTTCCTAATTTCAGCCTTGATTCTGCTGTTGAACTTGCCATGAAGTCATGTTGGAACATGTAGACCATGTAGTTGAGGTAAATGAAGGAGTCATTGATGACAATATCCACTTTCCTAGATGAGCTAGCAGCTCTGGTAATCAGACACTCAATACAGCCAAGTCTGTACACTCTGACCTTTACCATTGAGTCTAATGGGTGAGTATGACACTGTGTGCATGAAAAGATGCAGCTCTCTCTGGAACATGGAGAAGCAGAGAGCCAAGAAAGTTGTTTTGACAGAGAAAATGTCATGATAGCAGAACATTCAGTTTATAGAAAGGTTGGTGGTCACTGCTCCTAGTTGGAGCTACAGTGAGAAAGAACAGAAAGATATTGGATGGTGAAAAGATGACTTAGTGGTTGAGAGAGCATGATTATCTTGCAGAAGACTCACGATAAGTTTCTACCACCTACATGGTGGCTCAAAACCAACTTTAACTCCAGCTGCTGATGTGATATTCTCTTTTGGCTTCTGTGGGTACCAGGCGTACATATGATATGCATATATACATGCAGGCAACAATTCATATGTATAAAATAAAGGTAAATATTTTTATAATGAAAAGAAAGATATGGAAAATGTTCCATTTCAGGAAGAAAGGAACCTGGGGTAATTTAAAACCACATATAAAGTAGGAGGGTGACAACAGATGTAATTGTTAATCATACCACTAAAAACAAAATTTCATGCTCCACACTGGAACAGTACAAACAGTGCCCTGAGGACAAGACTCCACTCACCGAATGTTCAAATCATAAAAATGCAAATGCAACTGAAACATAAGATCGTATTTTCAGAATGCTTTTGAAGAGGTCCCCCATTAACAACTGCCTAGAAAAGTATCTTCTTTAGTTTATCTACCAAGGATATCAGAAGCTAYTACAACTATGGGAGCCACCTATGTAGGTGCATCAAACTGACAGCATCTTGGCAGAGCTTTGTCTACATGAAGTTAATGTAGATGACATGCAAAATCCAAGAGACAGAGGGTTATAAAGGAATATGATGAGGTTTCAGAAAGCCGTTGCAGCCAGGCAGTGGTGGTGCACACCTGTAATCCCAGCACTCTGGGAGGCAGAGGCAGGCAGATTTGAGGCCAGCCTGGTCTACAGAATGAGGTCCAGGACAGCCAGGGCTATACAGAGAAACCCTCTCGGAAAAAAAAATCCAGAAAGCCATTGCAGCCAGGAAATGTGTTACAGGGTTGGATTTCCTGCAAGGAGGCCCTGAAAGGCCACTGTGTGAAGTTCTAAAGGTAAAACTAGGGATGTTGTGTGTTCCAGGATGATGGTATGCCCAAGAAGAACCACTATATGAGCAGAGTGGGCGCAGCTCAAAAGAGATCACATACCTGCTGCAGGTGGCAGAGCAGGGCTTTTACAGATAGAACTAATGCTGCAGTATTGTGCAAGGAGTGTCYGATGGCAAGAAACAAGGGTGGAATGCTGTAATTTAAAGTGATTGTTTAGGGGACAATTTGACATGGAATGGAATTGTGAGTTAATCTCTGTCAATTTGATGGGATTTAAAATCACCTAGTGGACTCATCTTTAAGTGTGGTGGTGAGAATTTTCCCAGAGTGGTTTACATTAGGATAGAAGACCCATCCTGAATGTGGGTAGCCTCATCCCATGGGTTCAGGTCCTGAACTGGATTAAATGAATAAGAGAAGGGAATGACTGAGCACCAGCATTCCTGTCTTTCTGCTGCCTAATGTTGGAATCAATGGGACAAGCCATTGTTCCTACTGTTGTTCAATCCCTGCCACAGTGCTTAAATCTAATCAAAACATCCCCTTCTTCCTTAAGTTACTTTCATCATGTCATTTTGTCAAACAATGAGAAAAATAACAAATACAATCTGCTTTTTTTTTTAATTTTATAATTTCTATTTAGATGCATTTGTTTGTCTTTAGGAGATATGATGAAATATTTTTACTTATATCAAGTCAACGAACATTCTTTAGGGTAGGAACATTAAACCTCTTTGTGTAAAGCTCATTGTTGTTAATTGTAATTACCCCACTGTGCTATAAAAACCCAGAGCTTATTCTTCCTTAACTACCAGCCAATCCTTAATCACCAAACAGCCCCAATATGCCCACCTCCTGCCTTCCTCGGTTTCTAATAGAATCCCACCTTTGATTCCCCTGCTGGGCTTATGCCAGCTAAGGTAATGCTCTCTCCTGGTCCATGAGTGTTCATGTATCGATATTTTCTTTCGAAAAAACACATTCCCAAAGGAAGTTAAAACATGCCATCTGAAAACATAATAAAGAGACATGTTGATTATTTCAAGCTAAAATCATTTGAGGAACGTTCAGAATCAGAGACAGGCTCCCTGGGTCTTGCTGTCTGGACTATCTGGCTGAATTGGTGAGCTTCAGAACCCTAGTGAGACCCTGTCTGATGGTAACCCATCGGAACAGGCCATTGCTTTGCTCTTGCTACCATGCTATCCTATCATAAAGATTTTCTTGGAAAGAATGTCTTACACATAATAAGATTAGAAAATGGCCACGACAACTAGAGAGTAGGGATTGCAATGGGCCAGAAAAAAATCAATTCTTTGGAGCAAGCCTCTACCCACTTCTATATCTTCCCTCCAAATATCTCTTAGTGATAGTCCTAGAATTTACTTACCTAGCCCTGACAGCTACTTGTTCTGTCAGATCTTCACAGATTTATTATGACTAGCCTAGAAAGTTTGGGTGTCACCTCTGTGACGAGTGGGCCACTGGTTGTCACCCAGCTTCTTCATTGCTACAAAGACTTGAACAACCAGGAAAGTCAGAAAACCACGCAGTAAAGAAAGGGAAAGCCTAAGGCTGGAAGGAGTTAACTGAATGCTGCCATGAGTACTTTATAAGACACCCAGGCACTCCCCTTCTGTTTAGATATCAGCCTTGTGCCATCCCAGGGATCCTCCTCACAATATGTTCTGGGAAGAAGAAACTGCTATCCTGGGAAGCCTGCCATTGCTCTCTCTGCCTACCTATGTTTATATTCCTCCCCTTCACCTGTATTTCACTCGTTAAGGTTGTCACATACAAGAAAATTAATTAAATGTGCGTGCTTTCTTCTCATTCACTCTGATATTAGATCCACCCCAAAACCCTGTATATGAACTAAGGGGAAGAGTAGACAGGCTCTCTATGTGTTTTTCCTTTCTCTTCCCTTGTTATATTCTTTTAATGATAAAAGGGCTCTCCTCATCAACAGCAATGTTAATGCTATAGCAGTGAAGAACGACTTAATATAGAATCTAAGACACAAGGCCCTATGTGTTTCTTCCACATGATTATTACTAAGTAGAATGAGGTTAGTGCAAACACATTCATGAATTTTTCATGTGTGAAGAATTTGGAATTTTTTTGAAAGCTGTTACTCATTACAATTTTTAAACTGTATTCAGTGGCATAATAGAAACTCTGTCACYATGTCAACCAGCTTTTGAACTACCCCTTGACCACAAGTGGTTTTCATGGAAACCAGATTGTCAAGTGTAATTGATATAGATTTATAGATTATCTGACATTTTAAAAAAGTCAATTGAAGTACATGCACTTTTACTTTAGCATGAAAATATAGTGACATATTCCTGTGAAATATCATATGGAAAACTCCCAGAATAAAAGCAAATATACAATATACATTTTAAAGAAATATTTTATGTTGGTTACTAGATCTTGTGACAACACACCATCATGACTTCCAATTGTTTCACCAGGATTCAAAATGAACTTTTCAAAACACCAATTCATGACTAGACTCAGATATTCAAACACTCTCCTCTCAATAACTGGTGGACCAAATGAGAAGCAAATCAATAAAGACTGATGTGCTATAGGTAGGGGTTGGTGGGGAAGTAGGTTAAGTTGATGGAATAAAGGATGTGATATACCAAGTAGGAGATTTATTAGAGCTTCATAGGAAAGAGCTAACAAGGAGGATGAGCTTAATGAAGGTCGCAAACAGGTTGCTAGACAGGCAAGTTGCAAACTGAACAGGGAATCCAACCAACATATCAAGCAACGTTGACCTCCTCGGTTCTGCCTTGGTACAGTGGCACCTAAAGTTGCTTCTTCACACACTGCTTGTTTTTAGTCTTCCTTTTTAAAAGATATTTTATTTTATGTGTATGAATGTTTCGCCTGCATATGTGTACATGCATCTTGTGCATGCCTGGTACTCACAGAGGCCAGATGAGAGTGATAGATCTCCTGGAACTGGCATTGTAGATGGTTGTGAGCCACCCTGTGGGAACTAGGTACCAAACTGGGACTACCATCATATTAATACCCTCTGCCTAAATAAACTATGCTGTTCATATACATCAGTATGCATCAGAAACTTCTGTCTGTATAACTATAGTTTAAAATATAGGAAATATATGGGCTTGCTGCACAATCATGAGGAGCTGAGTTTGGATCCCCAACACTTACAGAAACAGCCTGGTATTTTGGCATATTCCTATGGTTCCGGTGCTATAGAAGCAGAAACAGGAGGATTCCTCCATCTTGCTATCCAGCCGGTGACATTGGTGAGCTTTAGAATCATAAAATTAAGGTAGATAGGGATTAAGGAAGGCATCCATTTTCATTGTCTAGCCTTCATCCTTATCTGCACGTACATGTATGTACAGTGATTATACACAATGCACACACAAACACATATACCACATACACACAAAATAAAATATAAGAAATATCTAATTTAAAATAATATATCTCTTCTTGAAAATCATCCATAAGCAACAAGAAGGAAAAAATAACCAGAAATCAAAACTCCATTTTTGTAATATAGGATCTATGGAACCCCAACTATAAGATATGAGGAAGAGCTATGAAATACAAAGAAATTCAGACCATGGRTAGCCAWTCTCCTGGCCAGAGAGAGCCTACACAGGTTAGTTTTTTAAAGCTGGTCATCACTTAGACTGGCTCTGTTCTCTGTGGAATGTACATCATAATAATAGCTACTTCTACAATTATTATTATTGTACAAAAATACATATACATACACATATGCATGTATGTATACATATACACATACTCATTGGGCCTAATGAGTACAGTTTGTGTTGCCCATATGTCTGAGTTTTCTAATGACCACTAGGACATGGGTAATCTGTCAGTGAGCTCATCCCTGAAGAAAACTAGATTCTTCCTTCAGCAGCCATTAACTGTCTGTAGCTCTTCTACTGGCACAGGGATTTGTGACTATTTCCTACATCCATGCTAACATGTTGAGTGGTGTGATATTGTGCAAGTCTTATGCAGGCAAAAACAGAGTTTAGAGTTCCTGGAGAAACCACACTGTAACATCCAGAAAACATTTAAGAGAAGTCTCCCTGGTCTTTTGGCTCTTTCTTCCCCTTACTTTCATTTTGTGCCTTGACCCTTGAGAACAGGTATTATAAATGTCCTATTTGAGTATTAACAATTCATGGCTTTCATTTCTTCTGCAAAGTAAGGCTTGACTGATGAAAAATGAGAGATTCGCTTATCTGTGGAATAAGGATAAGCATTTAGAAGACAGTTGAATGCCTTTTACATTTATCATAATGGCTGTTGTAGGATCTTTTCTAGGGTTTAACGTTTCTCCAGCCACGGGTCTGTGGCTGGCTCTATAGTGTGAGATCTCACCTTCTGGGTGGAACCTAAGTCCAACCTGATACTCCTAATACAGTAGTGCAGCTACTGCACCATTGGGCATTTTATGATTATAAAAACCTTAAACCAAATTAGCATTTCAAAAGATTCAGGATGACATGCTGATACAATATCACATTAGTAAATATAATCATTGTGAGTAGTACTGAAAACTTATTTTACTATCATATGGTTTATTCCAATGTATAATATTGAGTTGACATGTTTATCATCTTATCAGAAAATTAACATATGGAAAATACCT
Organism: Apodemus speciosus; assembly: GCA_002335545.1. NCBI lineage: Eukaryota > Metazoa > Chordata > Mammalia > Rodentia > Muridae > Apodemus > Apodemus speciosus. The sequence goes on from BDUI01000992.1 coordinate 155,555, forward strand.
ACAACACCAGACCCATTTTGTAAAATCATCAAAACGATTTGTCTCTTAGCATAGCATAGAGAGGAGAAAAGTCAAACAACTGAAGAGTATCAATTAGAAAAATGTGAAATTTTGGAACAACAGGCTGCATGCTAGAGAAATATCCAAAGGAGTTTGGAGAGATTGCTCAGCATTTACCACCTTATCAGAGGATCTTAATTCCCAGTACCTACACAAGGCTCCTCATAGATCTGTGACTCTAGCTCCAGGGATCCAGGGTATCTTCTTCTGGACTCTGCAGGCACACACACACACACACACACACACACACATATGGCACACACACACATGCACACACACACACATATGGCACACACACATGCACACACACACGCACACACACAACACACACACAAATACATCTAAAAAAGAAAAAAGAAAATTTATGATTTAATGTTTGCAAAGCAACAAAAATGAGGTTTGAAGAATGAAACCTTTTCCAAGTATTAGTTCAGTTTGCCATTGTCTGCTTAGATATGTCAAGGGAAAATTCATGGCTTTTCTGCTTCGGTGAGAGAAAGAAGAAAAAGAGCATCAACCTATATAGTTAAATTTTTTTCTACTTCAATCACAGCTAAAATTGTCAAACTAAGTGCATATTCTTGTGAGCTCCAGGAAGTCCATGCTCACGCTTCTTTTAATCATTTCAATGTACTAGAAGTCTTCTGTTTCAGTTCTAATTCAAAGAATGCTTTTAACTTTAAATGGCTTCCTCAATTATTTCTGAAGTAAAGGTTATATTCCTGAAACTTTTCTATTGAAGAATAAGTGTCTAAAGTTTAACATGTATAAGTTATTTGGGAATATATTAGAAAGGCATATTAATCTCTCAACCACTGCACTAAATAATGTGCTTAAGAATACCTTTGTTGGTCATTCTCAAATAATCCTAACATTGAATGATCAGTTTGTAAATCATACTTGGTCCTCCACTACTCCTGCAAGGCTATTTCTAATCACTTGCTGGTAGACATGATCATTGCTGACATTAACATTTCATATACATTTTGTATCTATATGGGTATACTTGTAATATAAAACAMMATGACAGAAATATGTCATTTAAAGGGTATATACATACATAAATGTCACCAACACATTAAGTATTGTGAAGTACTATAGAAGATAAAAACTTAACTCATGAATTATTATCAGAAAAGGGTTCTTTGTTTCAAAATTATTACTGAAATAATTTAAAAATTAAAATCATAAACCTAAACATTGACCAAAAGCTTAAAATGTTTGTATTATAAAGATTTAACTTCAATTTCATTTTTTATTTTAAATGTAACAACTGCATTGGGTTTGGGGAGCCCGTTCCTTTCTCTTAACTCTTAATTTGCCTGAGCTATCCTTCTTTAACTCCAAAGTGATCATACCCAAATTTTCCAAACCTCTTCTCATCTTTTGTCTTCCTCAGGGAAGGGGGATGGGAAGATCTGGGAGATAAGAAGTCAGGAGAATTAATGAAAAGGAAGGGTATGTAAAAAAGCCATATAGACACACACTAACTGATAACTCAGTAAAATTAGGGGGTGGAGAGATATCTCAGCAGTCAAATGCACTGACTATTCTAGAGAACCCAGGTTTGGTTTTCAACCTCATGTGGTGGCTCACAATAGTCTATAACTCTACTACCAAGGGACTTGATACCRTTTTATGGCTTTATTGGGCACCAGGCATGCACAGGGTGCACAGTCAGGTATGAAGACAAAATACTCACATACAAATAAAATAATAGAATAAATTTTGATTATGATACTCCACTTGTGGGTATTTTTGTGGTTTTCGAAACATAATGCAGTCTTAATCATAACAACCCTATCTTTTCTTCTAAGATTCATTATAATCAACTTTATATATTATATAATTGCAACATTTACATTTGTGTGTGTTAATTATAAAATATAAATATTGCTTTTGCAATTGTTAGCTGAAACTCATGGCTTTACTACATTTATTAAGGCTAAAAACACATGCTTGGAAGAAACACTCTACAAAGTTTCTTTAGTTTTAACATATATCACTACATTGTCAGTAGACATATCACTATGGTGGTTATTATACTTTTAGTTCTTTTCCTTGTTGTTTTTGTTTGTTTGTTTGTTTGAATTTCATGTGGCACTGACTGGCCCCCAACTCACTGTATAGTCAAGGATAGTTTTGTGCCCCTGATTTTTCTGCATCCTAAGTGCTGAATGACAGTTGTGAGTCACCACACCCAGAGACACTTTACCTTTTCATTGCAGTTCCTAGACTATGACAGTATATAAATGATAATCATAATGGACGTTCTTACATACTTCCCAACTTCAACATACAGTGTTATCATTTTGCATGTAGAATGATCATTGTTTGCCTGCATTAAAATATATGCCAGATTCTTTCTAACATTGTTCAGCTGAGTTTGACTAGAAATTTAATTGTATTCCTAACTAATTTCAGCACCCATTGCTTTGACATAGTTGTTCTTTCAGTTGATAACATGATGAGCTGATTGCTTTTTGGTATCTAACACTCTTTGCCCTTTTTGCTGTATCAAGCACTTGAGTTATTTTACAGTACTTTTACCTTGGGAGAAAAAAATCAGTGCATTGCYTTTGCTCATGTTTTAGTTATAATTTGTCATCAAGTTTCATAAGCTGTGATTTTCTTCATTGGCCTATGTTTATGGTCAATAATATGCTGATTTCATTTAAAACTGTTGTCTTTCATTTTATGATCTGGGAAAACTGTAAGTTTCCTTTTGAGGTTCTATGGTTTTAAATATTTTTGGGATTTCTACTACAATTATTGGTGAGCCTTATACAAGTTTGGCTATTATATTCTAAAAGCTTTCTCCATTCTTTAAAAAAATGATGATTATTGTCTATGTGCAGGGTGGGGGTCATTTGTGTGTGCCTTCCAACAGCAGCAGGCAGAGTTTTGAACTGAATCTCGCTGATTAAGACTTTAACTTGAGCATAACTGTACTCACAAGTCAGTCATCAGAACACAATGCCGAGAACCAGATAATACCAAGAGATGATAAATCTGTGCTTTAAATAAGTAAAGCTAGAGTATCAACTACTACAGTTAATTTATAGTTTCTTCTCCCATGACTAACAGGTGCCTCCTGCATTGTCTTGTGGGAGTATATAGAATCTAACAGTCAGTTTTTTAAATGTTCTGAGGAACATTGAAAACCATGCTTCAAACATATTGAGCTCAGACTATGCCAATTAAATGTATCTGTTACTCAGTTTCTAACATATCTATTACTCAGTTTATAAACACATATCACATGGAGGCTTAGCTAGTGAATATATGTTTGCCTTTGGGATGGTAACAGCTTCTCTGAGTCTTGTATGCAAAGTATGAGTAATGTCTATCTAGAAAACAGGATAGAGAATAGGCAGGTGTATCTAGGATCCTACCATAACAGGGACTCAAATGTAGTAACTATCATTATTATCATTATTTCCCATACTAATAAAAAGCCACACAGAAAATGTTAAGTTCATATGAAAGACAAATATAGGCATTTGGGAAATTTGTGTAGGTAAGAATAAAGGCCTGAATAAAGCAGGTATCTAAAGAACTGTATAGCAAGTATGTGTGTGTGTGTGTGTGTGTGTGTGTGTGTGTGTGTGTGTGTGTGTGTATGTTTAAATTCTGTGAGTGGCGTATGTAGTACATTCACATGATGTGGGGGTGTGATGGCCATGAGGACACTTGGAGAACAGAGAAGGCACCCACAATGTCCTTTCTAATCACTCTGCACTTCATTGTTTCCAGACAAGGTCTCTCACTGAACTGGAAACTTGCCATCTTTGCTGTGGTTACCTCATTCCCAAGCTCTTGGGACCACTTATTTCTGCTCTTAGTAGGTACATGGAGATATGAGATGTTGGTCATGTACAGACAGGCCTGGCTTATTTTTCAACATGAGGATTTGGACTCGGGTCCTCATAATTACATAGCAAGTGTGATCATTTACCCACTGGGCCATTTCTTCAGTCACTCACAGAATTGTTTGGAAAAAACCTAAAAACTATTGTGAAACCATTAAATATTTCATACATTTACCACAAGGTGATATAAGTCATAGATCTTGGGAAGTTTGATACATGTCACCAAAAAAAATATTTCCCAACCAAACAGGCTTTTCAAAGTCCAAAACAGAAGTAAACAGGGAGGACATATAAAATTCAAAACTGGCTTACACTGGTGACTGTGTTTTGTGTTTTTGAAATGCCATGAGAGCCAGGCGGTGGTGCCACACACCTTTAATTCCAGTGCTTGGGAGGCAGAGGCAAGCAGATTTCTGAATTCAAGGCCAGCCTGTTCTACAGAGTGAGTTTCAGGACAGCCAGGGCTATACAGAGAAACCCTGTCTCAAAAAAAAAAAAAAAACCAAAAAGAAGCCATTAGAACATTTTGAAAACAAAAAGTATACATTTATGCCTGCCTGTGGCAATTTACGATGTACAATTTACAACATTATATTACAGTGTTCAACTTATGCTTATATGTTCACATATAATGTATAGTACTTCTGACTATGAATAGCTGTGACATGAATGATGAAAACATGTGATTCTACTTAATCACACAGCTACTTTCAGTGAACTCCAATACCAAATGTCCAGGCCCTGTGGATCTAGCAGGTACAGGGCAGCAGCAGAGAATTTGCTGATGTGCCCAAATCCATTACCAGCACTAGCAACCAAGCATTATGGATGTTAAAACTGAACATTTTTATGCTAGTATGGTAGCTCTGTCCTGTAATGCCAGTATACTTCTGGGAAATAAGGCATGAAAATCTCCAGCTCAAAGTCAGTGGGTGTATAGCACACTAAGACTCTGTCAAAAGGAAGGGTTTTTTCTTTCCTATCTTTATCTCATCCCTGATTTTTTTCTGTCTTATCTTCTCACTTAAAGAGGAGCAATCTGAAAGTGATTTCATCCCCCTTATCTGTGATAGACAAACTCTAAGATGTGCAATGGTGCTTGAAGCTCCAGATAGTTCTATGTCTTATACACAGTCAGTTTGCCCTTGTATAACATGCCTGCTAAGGCATAATTTAGAAATCATATACAGTAAGTATTAATAATAACTAATGATAATATAGAAYAATTATAACAACAACCTATACTAAAATGTATAAACTGCTTCATCATTGATATTTTCAGATAATGCTAGACTATGGAGTAGCTGACAACTTGGASAGGAAAACCACAGAGAAAGGAATATACTGTATRCTGTTGGTGTGTGTGTGTGTAGATGTGAACATTAACAGTGATATTCTCACATGAAAAACTCATAAGGAGATATTTTCTACCTTCAGTAAACAGTTATGACAATCTAGARCCCATAAAACATTTGACTCTTCTTCCTTTCAGAACTTCATATGCTTTTTCTGTTTTATAAAAGACCAAGACTCTCTGTCTCTAAGCTAGTAAAATCATTTTCATGTATCACTACAGCAAATGCATAATTTCTTACTTTAGCTGCAGGGACCAAAGTTAGATTACTTTTCTAAAAGTCTTCAAGTCTCAACTATTGCTCATATTTCAACCTTTGGAGATTCTACAGACATAGCAGCAACCTCAGAAAGCACGTTGGTCAAATCATATAGAAGATGCTGAAGAATGCTGAATATGTATAACACTATTGAAATCCTCAAATTGAGAAGAATGTTGCTATGGTAAAACTATTCCTTTCCTTATTTTTCTAATAGTTAAGCTATTCACATTAAAACAAAATTTAAAGCACCAATTCTGAGAATAATTTTTAAAAGTAAAGAAAAAGTCACATTCTGAAAGACTTATGATATGTTTATGAGATAACAGCAACAGCAAAAGGATCCAGTGCTTCAGTCCTTTTCTGCTTCAAATTCTCTATAGCCATATCACTAGAAATAATTAGATCATATACACAAACATAAAAACTAAGATTAAACAAAGTCACAAATGACATCAGAGAAAAATTACAATAGTTACGTTATGTAGCATAAAAGTGATTGATACGAGTTACAAATTCTGGAGCTAAAGCTGAAAAAATTCACGTTTATGTTACTCCTTTTTTCTGTTGGAGATTTCTTTATTATGAAATTATTAGCACCACACCTAATATTCTGAAATCATTTTGTTACTTCCCATATAAACAACATTGCTTCTGATCTCTGACACCCTGGAGTGATTCAGTACAGTCCTCTGGTACTGTGATATGTACATGTGTCATGGGTGTTCTTTGTTCAACACCTTCATTTTCTCATCAGTGCCTCTGAACTCTGTAGGTGGGACTTTCACATGTGAAAGGCTACATAGGTAGGACCATAAGATTGCTAAATTATAGTATTTTTCCACACCACCCTCTCATTCTTCAGTAGAGACAAGAATTTCCTGTTGCCTGTTGGTTAAATGATACCCAATTATTTCATCTTATTGGATGGTTTTTCACACATAAAATTCAAAATCACATACAATAGCACCAAACTGACTGGTAAGGTAGTAAACTATGACTAATAATTAATCAAGGGCAAATTGGTAGCAAGTAACTAATTACTCCTATTAGTGGATGAACCAGTCTTAAAGATCCCAAGAGAGTCTTTTTTTTTTCCTTCACACACTAAACACATAGCAACTCATCTCTGGTCTGAAAAGTGCTTAGGAACTTCTTTTCACCAGCAACGACTTAGTTCTCCAGTAGGCATCAGTTGAGGGGTAATTTAATTTACTTCTGACACTCTTAACTGTAGAGAGTGTCCTATCCCAAGAGTTAACACTGTCACAGGATTGCCCCTACACTTGATCTTAGGCAAAAGGCCGAGAAGCCATCACAGTTACCCCTAAAGTCAGAGTCACATACCCCAACAGGGAACCTGTGCTTCTGACCAATGGGCTACAGATGGCATTTCCATCATCCTCTTTTGCGGTTTACTTGAATTTTCTAGAGTGGCTCAAAGAACACAGGGAACATGATATATATATATATATATATATATATATATATATATATATATATATATATATACACAAAGCAGCTGAATTCAGAGAGAAGAGGATATAGAATAAGTAGGGTAGGAAGCAACATTCATGTTCCAGGACGGTTCAGCCAACCCTGTCCTTTTARGGTTTTATGGAGACTTTACAACATTAGCATGAATGATTCACCTTAACCTTCAACCCTGCTTCCCTAGTTAGAGGTCATGGAATGGGAGCTGAAATACCCAGTCTCTGACTAGTAACCTATCTAGTTACCAGCCCCTAACAGGAAGCAAGGGGATTCCTTCCACCAGCACACAAAACACTCATCACTGGAGATTTTGAAGGTTTTAGGGGCCGCTTACCGAAACAAGAGGCAGAAAATACGTATATGTGTGCACATGTGTCTGTGTGTGCCTTATGCTCAATATCACAGATGTCATGTGACTAATGTTTGAGACCTCCCTATCTCAAGATCCTTAACTATACTGCTATCGCTTCAATATGAAATTTCTCCCCATAAATGCTTGTTTTGGGGGGATTTGCCCCTGCTATGGAACAATTTTTGGATACTCTAGCAACATTAGGAGGTGGGCCTACTAGAAGAAGTGGGCTATTGGAAGTAAATCCTTGGGTTCATCTCATGCTTGGAACTTTTATTATTTCTTTGTCATCAGGAGCTGAATGGCTCTTCTCCACTATATATCACCACAGTGTTTTTCCTATGAACTTATGGCCAAACTACCAGAGACAGTAGGAGAAACTGTCTGAAACTGATAGGAGAAATGTAAGAAGTTAAAGGAATGAAAGACCTCCCTAGAGCCAGCTGCATCCTAGACACTATCTGTGATCTATAAAGAACTATGTCAGCTTATTCTGAAAAATGGCATGATCTGGACAACTAACACCATTTTTTAAAATGTAGATAGTTTCTTATATTGGGGGATCTCTTGGTGACATATAAATATCAACATGTTGAAATGATGTAGTATAAAATCAAGGGTGATCAGGACTGCTTATCAGAATGATCCTTTCTACATGGCTAATATCCTTTTGACATAGGGAACATGCTGGAGACCTGAAACAAGAAGAAAATCCTGTTATGCAACTGAAGAAGACTATCTCAAATCCAAGCATAAAAAGAATATGATATATGCAAGATTCTGCTATGAAAAGGGAAGCAATACTATCCCCGTAATGTTATGTCTTTACATGCCCGGAAAGACCCTCCCTCAACACAGTAGCTCAGACTCATCACTAAGCTTGCCTGTCTCTCATTATATTATAGAAAACGTAACCTCTCCTTTACCCCCTCTTTCGATCTTCTCAGGACACCTGCCAAACTGTTAAGCACCTCTAAATCCCTGCCTTCTCAGCATAGAGCTGAGATCATAGATCCCCTGAGCCCACCACTTTTTTAGACTATGAGCTTGAAAATGATCCAGTTCTCCCTTTCTTCTCCTTTTGTCTCTTTCCTCCCAGCAGCTGCCATGATCTCGCCTATACTATCCGGAGCACTGCATTCTCTCTAGCTCTCTCTGATTACAAAAAAGTTTTTTTCAGTTTCCTTCTGAGTCCATTTTTGAATGGGTTCATCAATGAGACTATGAATGTATAAAAAGAAAGCCCCTGAGTGACAAAAACCATGAGCCAAAATAAATTTTTTCCTTCCAATGATTTCATTTGTTTTTTTGTTTTTTTCCTGCAGGTCAGTCATTGCTAATCACACTCCCAAAGAACTGGGAAGGAGGCAAATGAGGTGACAGAGCATATGGAAAGGCAGCTCACTTGTTCTTTATATAAGGTTTTCTATTCCTTCAAGCAGTTTGCCTTTTCCCCCCTATTGTAATACAGTGTGTAGAATGGAATGGAATACTGATGCTTCTCTCTTTACGACATCTGGTAATTTAGAACCCAGCCCTCAGTATTTACAACTGGTTGTTTACAGACCAGAGCTCAATCCCTTTCATGTTGTATTCTTTCAAAAAATTTCACCTGTGCAAAGAGGCCGTATTTCTCAGGAGCCTGCATCTTTAGGTTTTCGACAATACATCAGATCAACCAATACTAATATTCACGATGAACTTGACATTGGCCATGACATTTCAGTCTTAACTTTTTAACTATGAACTGTCCATGGACAAGGAAAATTTTCAAGAACTAAAGCTGGAAAAAGAATACACCCATCTTTAACTTGAAGCTACTTTTAAAATCTCAGGAGAAATAAAAGAAGTCATTCAAGTTTCAAGTCAACAATACAGGCACTAAATGTAGATGGGAGAAATCTCATTCATATTACTTACATGTACACAAACACACACACWMTATATATATACATATAAATATGTATATTATGTAATTTATACATGTACAATTACAAACTATATATAATACATATATGTATATACATACATATATCATTAAAGAAGAGTCATTAGTTTGGATAGTGGTGGTAGGGACTTGGGAGGAGTTGGAAATGGTAGAAGGAGAAAGAATGATGTAAAATCAGTTCTTACAAATGAAATTGTCAAAAACATTCAAATAAAAAGAATCAGAGACATTGTAAGAGAGATTTTTAACTCCAAAGCTATTTTCCTTGAAGAGAAAGCATTTTAAGACTAAAAAAGAAATCTACCTTGAGTATCCTATAAACATTTTAATTTTCATTAGCAGTTAATAATAAACTTACTCTTGTGAAACCGCATTGTTCCTTCTTTTTATTTTTTAATGGGCATTGTATGTATTAGCTTCACAAAAATAAATATTTGGAAATTATTAAAAAATGAAAGGTGCACGGAGTTATTATTACAAAGAGTCAATTTGCCATTGAAAGTAATATAGTTACAGGTTCCTGGAATTATAAAATAGATAATTATGACATTGTCCTGATTGTCACATTAAGAATAATTGTGACTTCACATGAAGAAATACTGGGATAGCTCACATTTGATGAGTGTGGTGGCACTTGTTTATCATCCCAACATTTGACTAAGGTAGAAGAATCACAAATTCAAGGTCAGCCATTCAAGGCCATCCTGGGTGGGCTATGTGGGGCTCCAGGGCAGCATGGGCTACTTGATGAGACCTTATTTCAAATAAATAAGTAAACAAATAATCAGTCTCTCAATACCAGTCACTCTGTCAATGTAAAGAAAAATGATCATTGTTCCACACTAATTTTCCCTAAAGTATTTTTTTCTTTTAAGCAGAAATTGCCTAAGTTTACTTAGGCAGAAAATGCCAAGGGTAAGTGAAGTTGTACCTAGGAGAAAGAGTCAGGAAATGAACAAAAGTCTACAGCTTGGGAATGGGCACCAATTGGCAATCTAGACCCTGAAATAGGGAAGAGCCTAAGACTGGGACAGAGAAGGGTAAGAAARCAGGAACAAGTCCTTAAAGCAGCAGTGTCTGCTCCATCAGGCTACCAGTCCTCTGCATCCTCTCCTGCTGGGGCAAGTGGGAACCATAGAAGCAAGGGAAGCAACTACTGAGTCAATTCCGTTGAAATGATGATCACATGTGGATAAAGTTAAGAAGATTAACTCCTGTGATTCACAAATACACACAATTCTAGAATATCAAAACTCTATCAACTTTCCTTTTGAAAAGTCTCTCAATGTACTCAAATTATCTTTCTCTTTCATGCAATGACAGTGAAAGCCAGATTTGTTTTGTAAACTTATAGAAAACGATACTCATCTGACTCAATAGTCTCTTAACAAGTTCTATTTACACTTTCATAAAAATACATAATCCCCTTTCCTCATCCANGAAGTCATTCAAGTTTCAAGTCAACAATACAGGCACTAAATGTAGATGGGAGAAATCTCATTCATATTACTTACATGTACACAAACACACACACACTATATATATACATATAAATATGTATATTATGTAATTTATACATGTACAATTACAAACTATATATAATACATATATGTATATACATACATATATCATTAAAGAAGAGTCATTAGTTTGGATAGTGGTGGTAGGGACTTGGGAGGAGTTGGAAATGGTAGAAGGAGAAAGAATGATGTAAAATCAGTTCTTACAAATGAAATTGTCAAAAACATTCAAATAAAAAGAATCAGAGACATTGTAAGAGAGATTTTTAACTCCAAAGCTATTTTCCTTGAAGAGAAAGCATTTTAAGACTAAAAAAGAAATCTACCTTGAGTATCCTATAAACATTTTAATTTTCATTAGCAGTTAATAATAAACTTACTCTTGTGAAACCGCATTGTTCCTTCTTTTTATTTTTTAATGGGCATTGTATGTATTAGCTTCACAAAAATAAATATTTGGAAATTATTAAAAAATGAAAGGTGCACGGAGTTATTATTACAAAGAGTCAATTTGCCATTGAAAGTAATATAGTTACAGGTTCCTGGAATTATAAAATAGATAATTATGACATTGTCCTGATTGTCACATTAAGAATAATTGTGACTTCACATGAAGAAATACTGGGATAGCTCACATTTGATGAGTGTGGTGGCACTTGTTTATCATCCCAACATTTGACTAAGGTAGAAGAATCACAAATTCAAGGTCAGCCATTCAAGGCCATCCTGGGTGGGCTATGTGGGGCTCCAGGGCAGCATGGGCTACTTGATGAGACCTTATTTCAAATAAATAAGTAAACAAATAATCAGTCTCTCAATACCAGTCACTCTGTCAATGTAAAGAAAAATGATCATTGTTCCACACTAATTTTCCCTAAAGTATTTTTTTCTTTTAAGCAGAAATTGCCTAAGTTTACTTAGGCAGAAAATGCCAAGGGTAAGTGAAGTTGTACCTAGGAGAAAGAGTCAGGAAATGAACAAAAGTCTACAGCTTGGGAATGGGCACCAATTGGCAATCTAGACCCTGAAATAGGGAAGAGCCTAAGACTGGGACAGAGAAGGGTAAGAAARCAGGAACAAGTCCTTAAAGCAGCAGTGTCTGCTCCATCAGGCTACCAGTCCTCTGCATCCTCTCCTGCTGGGGCAAGTGGGAACCATAGAAGCAAGGGAAGCAACTACTGAGTCAATTCCGTTGAAATGATGATCACATGTGGATAAAGTTAAGAAGATTAACTCCTGTGATTCACAAATACACACAATTCTAGAATATCAAAACTCTATCAACTTTCCTTTTGAAAAGTCTCTCAATGTACTCAAATTATCTTTCTCTTTCATGCAATGACAGTGAAAGCCAGATTTGTTTTGTAAACTTATAGAAAACGATACTCATCTGACTCAATAGTCTCTTAACAAGTTCTATTTACACTTTCATAAAAATACATAATCCCCTTTCCTCATCCAYACATACCTTCCAATTTTGCCTTTTGAAGATATTTTGATCTTGGTACTGTACTTCATAGACTCATACTTGAACAGGAGTTCTTATGTTTTACAAGGTTTCCATCTTAGATTTCCATCTATGAATACAGATAGGACATATTGTTTCTCCAAAGAGATACTTACTCTCTTTATGTGAACATTAAACATCTGTCTAGTAATGAAAGTACAATCTTTATGTGTGGCTATAAAATTTCAAATGGATGGAAAGTGCCTATCCAAAATACATATTTTTCTACTTCCCCTCAAGATTCTAAAATATGTCTCTAAATAGATTTGTACGTAGCAATGTTTTACATCTGTATATATAAATTTGTAGAGTTTAAGCCCATTGTACTATCTATTCTGTTTTCCAAATGTGTGGCTTCTTCAGATTTAATCAACCATTGTTTGAGTTAATAGAATATTCCCAATATTTGGCACAATTATCCATTACCACAGCCGCCAGCCATGATGGTAACTGACCACTTGTAATCTTATTCTTGAGAGAGTACAACAATTGAGACTAGCATAGAAAAAGAACACAAATTAAGTTTGCTTTTGTGTGTGTGTGTGTGTGTGTGTGTGTGTGTTTGTGTGTAGGACAATGTAAAGGAATCATTTCAATTCATTAAGAGTGAACATTACAGGGTTAATTATTTTCTTTTTCTCCACTCTCCCTTTCATTACTTCATTTTGTATTAGATTCTCAAGAACATAAACAAAGATAAAAATCACTAAGGAAAAGAAAATTACATTTTTATCTTACATATCCATTCTTCTTTTTCTTCTTATATAATTCAGGTAGCTGAAAAGAATATATGAAATTTTCCATTTTATCTTAAAAAGCAACAGCTGGCTACAGTGTTAGGGAAATTCTGGCATAGTAGTATTACTTTAAGACAATGTTAGCTGACATGAACTGTAGCATTAGGCAGATTAAAAAGACAAATGGAAATTGGAGAAGAGAAATAAAAAAGGTCATTACACCACAGCAGGATCTTGCCCTGGGCTTGGGCCATAGATTAAAAAAAAAAAAATGCCAATTGCTGCCGAGGCCAAGGGATGCCATTAAGAAGAGGAAGTGGAATCCTTCTACCATGATCCACACTAATACACTGCCCAATCTGTCATTATGGGACACCAGCACACAGATTCGCAAAAGGCTAAGTGCAGTTATTCCTGTTTTCCCAGTCACAATTTGAAATGTCAGTTGCAAAGCAAACACCAGAGTGGGGTTTTTCACTGCATTTTTAGAGGTTTCCCCTGAGTTTTTCTCATCAATTTTGTAACAAATGTGTTCATGCATATTTGTGTGTATTTAATGCCTGATAACCAAACATTGAACAATAGCATTGATATTTTGATACATGAAAAGGTTTTCAGGCTTTTTTTTGTATGTGTATATATAAGCATACCGCTTTTATCTTAAAATATAAACCAGCACAATTGAGTGAACTTAAAATCAGTTGAACAGGACAGTCCATGTAATAACGTGTAAGAAAATACAGAGAATTCTGTTTTCAAATTTCCTCCCAGAAAAATCATACAGAAAAAGAGTCATCAGTAAATTCAAACTGTAAATGTCACACTTTCAAATCTTGTCTGCATCAAATAAGTATAAACTGTTGATGCTAATTGGCTCCTTAATTAAATGTCATGCCAGAAGTATTTTTGCCATATTCCCCAGTCTTGGGGTTTCCCACTCTTCCCGTTCTTCATTCTGTTAAACCACGTGTGTGCTTGCATGTTCATTCCCCTACACTCTTCCTAACTTATATTTGTTTAGCTCCGGGCTTAAACTAAATTTAATACAAGACTTAACTCTTCTGCTCATGTCTGCTCTTTCTCCTACTTGGAATTGCTCTAGGATTTGGGTGGCTTGTCAATGACTATTTATGGAAAGCAGATCCATTTTCTCTTGGTTTCCTGTACATCTGGAGATGTATTTCATGCCATCTGGGCGTCTGAGATACAGCAACTGTAATGACTGCAGTCCTGCCCTATCCTACAGTGGCTAGAGTTGCTATCCATCTTCGCGTCTTACTCCAAGTGCTGTATTTCCCTGTGTAGATCCTCATTGTTCCCATGTGATGGGAAACTGAGCACTGTACTCAGAGTTCAGTGCCGTGGGCTCCATGAGTTGGGTCTGAGCTGCCAAGGAATTATTTTCTTCACTCATTGAATATAGCTGAAAATCAGGATACTCAAAACTATTTTGGAATGCCTATTTATACACCATATATTAATGAGGGGACGATTTTATACACAATATCAAATACATAAACATATGATGAAGAGCATAATTTTGGTTACCTGAGTTGTAGAAATGTCTGCATATTAAAAACCAGGATACAGAGGTGATAAAGTAATCCTGGCACTGCAGAGATATCCTTCCTTCCTTCCTTCCTTCCTTCATAACCAATTGTGAACAATTTTTATTATTCTCTGTTTTGTAAAAAGACATATAGAAGATAATGTGGTGCTACAGTAAAAAGGATTTACCAAGACAAGAACAGACAGGGAGTTGATTGTAGTATACTGTAAGAAAGCAATGGTAAGTCCTAGAGTAGAGATCAGGCCCCCAAGATGGGTGGCAATTCATTTATAATGGTTAAGGGAACATCACTTTGGTTTTCTCCATGTGTTGTTTGTGCATAGCCTGTATATGTAATGTCATGAAGACATCTCACTTACTTGCTTTGCTGAAATTTTTAACATTTAGTTAGTTTTCTCGTGACAGTTTATTTGGATAATGTACCATGGTGCTTATGAGTTAGTCTCCTACCATTTGCACTAATCTGACTAAAATCCTCAACACTCACTAGGCTCGGGTTCCCAATCATTAGAGTATGGGATTTAGCTATTATTTTTGGCCTGTTGATTCAACACTTTTTTTTACAGTTTTTCTTTTATTATTAAAAAATAAATTACCAAATCTGTAAAACAGATAATTTAGAAAATGAAAAAGGAAGGCATGCTCATATTACACAATGAATCATTATATCCTGATGACTAAGAGTTGCGTACTTAAATTCATAATGTTCATTTTCAGGGTTAGTAAAGATATACATAAGAAAACAACTGTACAAGCACCCACCCTTCTGYACACAGTAACTTGTTTTCTGGTCTCCAGGTACTTCCTTTCTTCCACATGACCTATGCTGTCTATCACCAAATTTTTGGTTCTCAAATTCTAAGTGTGAACAGACTTTTTCCTCATTATGAGCCTCATCCAAATAATCAATTATTCACAGTCTCTTCAACACACTTCCTGCTATATTGTTGTGCTACTAAAATAGTCTGGTTTCCACCTATACTCTTAGTGATGTTTCAAATACCTTTATTTTTTWWWAAAAAAAAAAAGTCTTTATCAGCCAGGTGGTGGTGGTGTACACCTTTAATCTCAACAGTTGGGAGGTAGAAGCAGGTAGATTTCTGGAGCTGAACCCCTTTACACCCAAGCAAGTAGATTTCTCTGAGTTCAAGGCCAGCTGGTTCTTCACAGTGAGTTCCAGGGCAGCAAAAGCCACACAAAGAAACTCTGTTTTAAAACAAAACAAAACAAAAACAAAAACAAAAAAACCTTTTCAACTTTTTTAAAATAGCAGACTGATCAAGTGTACCCTTTAAAACATGAATGCCTCCTAGAGAATAATCACTTTTTTCCCAAAGGGCTAGAAAGTTAGAATTGTATAATAGTAGGTTTGTCAGAATGTCTTCCCACTTAACAGTATATATTAACATTTTCCCTACAATATTTCAAAATGTATGTTTGTAGTCTAAGAGATCATTCATCTTAACACAATAGTTATAAAGTCTACTTATGATAGGCCATAGTTTCTTTTTCTACTCACCGTTTGAAGAGAAACTTCTTTACTTCCAGTTGAGAATGTCAAGTTGTTAAAAAACAATCCTGCATTGTGCCATTGTGGGTGTATTTGTGTGCACTTGCATAAGTGTGTATGTGTAGTTTACTGCTCATTTCACTAAATGTCTTGGACACATTTGAACATAAAGTCTGTGGTAGTTTGAATGACAGTGGCCCCCACAGGCTCATAGATTTGAATGGGCAAATGCCCATCCAAGGAATGGCACTGTTGGGAGGTATGGTCTTGTTAGAGTTCCATATTGTCATTGCACCATATTATAGATTTGGCTTTTGACCTTTTTAGTCACTCTTGTTATTGGTACTCAATATTGGCTATTCTGAACATTCTGCCTTGCCATATATTTCAACAATCTCTTTGTTGAAAGACAAACAACAGTTCACTGGGATTTTTATCCAGTTTATGTTGAATCTACTGATCAAGCAGGGAAGATGAGGCATCTTAACAGTATTGAGTCTTGCTATTCATAAATGAGATGCCTGTAAATTGATACATATTAGTTTCAATTTATTTCATCTGAGTATGGTGCTTTCTTCCTGAACATATTCAATAGTTCTTAAGGTCAATTGCCAAGCATAAATATTTTTTAGGGTCACCCTAAAATACTCTTTTTCATTTAAGTTCCAATACTATATGCTGTAAAAAAAAAAAAGTGCTATTATGCATTAATCTTCTACATTCTAACATTCCTATAGTCTCTTACTAACTCTACTAGTATTATATTGATTCCTTACACAAACACACACACAGACACACACACAGACACACACACACACACACACACACACACACACACACACACCATCTGTGAGTAAACAAGGGTTTATTTCTTCATTACAAGCTATAAGCTTGAGCCGGGCGTGGTGGCACACGCCTGTAATCCCAGCACTTGGGAGACAGAGGCAGGCGGATTTCTGAGTTCGAGGCCAGCCTGGTCTACAGAGTGAGTTCCAGGACAGCCAGGACTACACAGAAAAACTCTGTCTTGAAAAACCAAACTAACTAACTAACTAACTAACTAAATAAATAAATAAATAAATAAATAAATAAATAAATAAAACAAGCTATAAGCTTTCCATTTCTGCTTTTGTCTTATCACAGTGTATAGAACTTTCAGCAAGGTGTTGTACAGGAGTGGCGAGGAGAAACAACCTTGTCTGCTCTCCAGCCTTGGGAACCAGCATATAGTTCTGTAACCATTACACGTGCTCATTTCCTGGTGGATGTTTAGTCATGAATCAGCAAAGGATTTTGCCAAATACATTTTCTGCACCTTTCAATATGATCAATCATGTGATTTTTCTCATATAGCCTGTCTTAGTCAGGGTTTCTATTCCTGCACAAACATCTTGACCAAGAAGCAAGTTGGGGAGGAAAGGGTTTATTCAGCTTATAGTTCCATATTGCTGTTTATCACCAAAGGAGGTCAGGACTGGAACTTAAGCAGGAGCTGATGCAGAAGAGGCCATGGAGGGATGTTTCTTACTGGCTTGCTTCCCCTGGCTCGCTCAGCCTACTCTCTTATAGAACCCAAAAATACCAGCCCAGAGATGGTACCACCCACAAGGGGCCCTCCCACCTTGATCACTAATTGAGAAAATGCCCCACAGCTGGATCTCATGGAGGTACTTCCCCAACTGAAGCTCCTTTCCCTGTGATAACTTCAGCCTGTGTCAAGTTGACACACAAAACCAGCCAGAAAATAGCCTATTTTTCAATAGATAGATTATATTAAATTTTTGAACATTTAATCATTCTTACATACCTGCAGTAAACTCACTTGGTCATGTTGTTTGCATACATTGAGATTTGCAAATATTCTGTTCAGGGTTACTGAATCTGTGTTCATAAGAGGTTTTCATCTGTACTTTACATTTTCTGTCACAGTTTCGATGATCTTGTTTGAGTAACAAGGGTTATTCTGGCCTCACAGAAAGAAAATAAAGACTGTTTTTTTCTGATACTGCTTCTGGGAACACATAGATAACAGAATAATAACCAATGAGATTCAGAGACAGATGAATATTTTTTCTCCATTTGAGAAAGTTGTTAATTCTCAATTTAATTCCTTTAATAGACATGCTTCTGCTAAAATTATTTATTACACACACACACACACTCATGGACACATTCACACACACACTTGCATATGTTTGTGCACACATGCACACAAGCACACAGTCCCTCATCTCTGATTAGTACTTTGGTCTGCCTGCATCTTACCTGACTGCTCTTACTGGCTGTATACGAGTTGCTTTTCTGTTGTTACTCTGAGAACCAGCTTCTTTTGGGTTTCATCTTCTCAGTTTTACTTTATTGATTCTTGCTGTAAGTTTATTAATTCTCTTGCTTTCCTGTCCTAAGTATAAGCTGTATTTCTATATTCTTGTAGCTTCTTAAGGCAGAAACTTGGATTTTGGATCTATATCCTTTTATAATATATGAATTATTTCCCCATTGCCTACAAATTTTATTTAATAGTGGTCTTATTCAGGTTAAAATAGGCCCAGGTCATTCATTCATATATATACTCTGCTTATCATTGTGTGTTTATAGAAATGTACTGATTAATCTCCAAACATTTTGAGTTTTGATTTTTATTTTTCTGTCATCTGGTTTCCTCCCTTTGCAGTTTAAGAACATGCAGTGTATGGTTCCTATTCTTTTATATTTGTTGAGGTGTATCTATCTTTTGGACAAGAATGCAGTCCTTGATAAATGTTCCAAGTAAGCTCAGGAAAGATACATACCCTGTGGCAGTTGAGTAAAGTGTTATTTGCTTTAACTTGTTTGATGTCAGTGATTGGTGTAACTATATCTTTAGTGGTGTTATCACATTGGATTTGTTAAACAATGACAGATTTAGATGCTTGTTGAAATGTCCAAGTATAAGAGTAGATTGTTTATATTTCTTCTTGCAGTTTAGTCTATTTTTACCTCACATATTTTTATGATCTCTTATTAGGCACAAGTACAGTAAGAATATATCACTTTCTTCCCCTTTCTTGTTTTATTGACATACATATTGACTTTTAGCCTATAAATTTCTGTGTTTAATATCTACCCTCTCCCAAAAGAGTCAAACTTCATAAGATCTGGAAATTAGTCTGTTGGAACTCATAAGAACTCAATCAATACTTTTTAAATAAATGAGTAAAATAACAAATACATAAATGAACAGTCTCCCACAACATATACCACAATGTGTGTTATGTTATTTTATTTTTTAAGGATTTCCTTTTTTATTTGTGTAAGAATTTGGCCTATATGCATGCATGTTTATCAAGTGAATGCCTAGTGCCTGTGAAGGTCAGAAGAAGGCTTTAAATATCCTGGAATGGATCCCCTGGAACTGGAGTCACAGATGGTTGTGAACTGCCATGTGCATTCTGGGAACTGAACTCACAATCTCGAAAACAACACATGCCTAGTTAGCTCTCTTGTACCATCCCCCACATCCCATCCATGTTATTGTTTTTTAAATAATACTCAGGTCAGCACAGTAACTCATATGTCTGAATGAATATTTTTGTCTGAAGAATGTGCTTGTCTAAAAAACTAAAGGTCAAAATGGAAGACCATTCGCAGGAAGTGTGATCATTGTTTTTAAAAGCAGTCCTGCCCCAAGCTTGCCTCACTGTCAAGACTGGTGCCTTTGACTTACACCACATCTTGAGTTTCTGTCTTGTTATTGGATGCTATACTTAAATCTCTTGTTTGTGTATAGTATGCAATAATAACACAAATCAGCTTTTGACAGAGTCCACAAATTTCACACAAAGAAATGTGTTTTGCACCCAAGAGTAGACAGATGCTAAATCAATCACAAAACAATTACAATGAGACATGGCACAGTTAAGCCAGTTAACATGACAGAGAAGAAAGCTGACAGCTATCATTGTGTGATAGATGTCTCAAACAGTTATTGTAAGACTGAGGTGATAACTTGTTTGGATAAATGCTTGCCTTGCAGACATGAAGATTGAATTTGATATCCTCAAGCTCTTCCCCATCACCCGACCTCCAGCAAAAACTGGCAGAGTAACATTCATTTGTGTTCCTAGGGCTAAGAAGCAGAAACATAAGAATCTCCAAAAATTGTGGAGCAGCCAAACAAGACTACTAATGACTTCCAGAACAGTGAGAGACCGTATCTCGTAATATAATCAGTGGTACATGAAGAACAACAACAGATGAGATGATTCTCTAGTTTTTATGAAAACACACACACACATACACACACACACACACACCAATGAATGAATTTCTCTTAACAAGTACGTTGTAAACATCATAAAAAAAACCATTCCCTATCATGTGATAATCAAAACTTGAAAGTGCTCTGTTAAATGAAAACTAAAGTCACACTTCAATCTATACTTTGTGAATAGAAATAAGCACAGATAAAATTAGACTTTACAAATCTAATATAGCCTTCCCTTCTTCCTCACCCCAGTTCTTTGTCTCACCTGACAAAACCTGATGCTGTCTTTCCTTGGAAACATGATGGCCATGACAACCAGGGATTCAGCTTTCCTTCCTTATCCCTTTCCTCAGTCTCAGCCATCAGCACTGGAGAAAGTCTCTTCCCAGAAAACCGTGCTTGCCAGGAAACAGTCTCCTTCCTTTCTTCCAATTATAATTGCCAAATCCATCCAAAGCCCTGTAGCAGACCATCTACAAGAGCCTGCCTTCCATTTTTTCATCTGTTCCCTGTAGGTTCCTCAGATCCTTGTGGCATACCCATTTTTCCCCTTTTGAGAGTCCCCTCAGACTGCATTCCTTTGTCAGCTCCCAATACCTAGAAGCAAGTTCTACACTTGACCCCAAGTGGTCACACCAAGCAGAGACTCAGTAATACTCCATACAAAGCAACCTACAGCAACTATAGCACTTATAATTCAGAGAGGACAATGGAAACCAAGGACTGAAAACTCATTCATAAAAGAAAAGGCCAGATATCAACACCTAGCGTTACAATCATCTTAAATCTCAGCTGCCTAGATGCTAAAATAGAAATGCAATAACAGCTAGGACAATGTGTCTCCACTAGAGCCCAGCAGCCCCACTAAAATAGACTTTCAGAAATGCAATGTAGAAGCACAAGATATCAACTTCAAAACATCTATTTTGAATATGCTTAAGGGGCTTAAAAAGAATATAGATAAATACATTGATAAAAACWCAAACAAACCTTATAATGAAGTGAAGACAACTATTCAAGAATGAAATTAGAAACAGAAAAGAAAACTCATACTGGAAGAACTTTGGAAATGAAAAATTTAGAASTTTGAGAAGGACCCTCAGAGTAAGTCTCCTCAAAAGAATGTAAGAAATGAAAGAAAGAATATTTAGCAAGATAGAAGAAATAGATATCTTAGTCAAATAAAATGTTACTCTAAAAAAGACAAAGCACAGAACATCCAGGAAATCTGGGGCACTATGAGAAGACCATATCTAAGAATAATAGGAATATGGGAAAGAGAAGAAATATAGGTCAAAAGCACAGAAGATACTTTCAACAAATTGGAGAAGAAACATTTCCTAACCTAAAGAAGGAGATACCTATTAAGGTATAAGAAGTATACAGAACATCAAATAGACTAGACCAGAAAATAGAGTTGGCACTTAATAATCAAAACACTAAATGCACAGAGAAATGAAATAATACTAAAGGCTAAAAGGAAAACAGACCAATATTTTTTTTTAATTTTTTTCTATATTCTTTGTTTACATTCTGAATGCTTTCCCCTTTCCCAGTTCCCCGCACACTATATGTCCCATAAGTCCCCTTCCCTCCACCCATTCCCCAATCACCCCTCTCCCATTTCTCTGTTCTGATACTCCTCTACAATACTGGATCAAGTCTTTTCAGGACCTAGGCCCTTTCCTCCCTTCTTCTTGGGAATCATATGATTAGCTA
>BDUI01000993.1:12245-23536 GCA_002335545.1 Apodemus speciosus
CACTGGTGGCATAATTCATGGAATAGATTTCTAAAACTATTAATTTTTTAGATATAACTTTGCTTTTAAAAAATTACGATTGGATAGATCCCTCCTGTGCTGGACGGGCTGCACTGTGGCCCTCCATGAGCCATTTGCTGTCCGGAAGCACAGTCCAACAGAATGTGTGAATTTGTGCGGCAGACTGTCCAGAAGTGGTTAAGTTAAAATATGATCCAATGTGATTGGCATGTTGATAACATGGCCGAGGCAACTAAAACATGTGTATGTACATAGGAAAACATCAAGAAAACGACTGAGTAGGTCTCAAAGAGGCATTGTCTCTCAGAGGRATTCATTTCTGCAGAGACTCTAGTCTTAAACTCACTGTCTTCAAATCGATACAAAAATAAGTTTCTGTTAAAGTTTCCTAAYCTGTGGCACTTTGTTAAAGCAGCCCTGGGAGAAAAACATGCTGCAGTTACTGCGTGGTAATTGTCCTATTCAGGAAAGGGATACAGCATACATTCTAGAGGTGGGCCAGTCCYATGGGGGCAAAGGTAAACCCTGGGGCAGGAAATGAGAAGTCCTTGAAGAGTATAAAGGAGAAGTCCTGACTTGGTTGAGCATACATGTAGGCTTGGGGGCTAGTAAGCATGGAGCGAGCTAGCCACTCCACCCATAAGGAACGAGGAAGGCATGTGGTCCTTAGTGTTTGGCGACACCAAGTTCACAGCCTCCCCTCAGTTACATGTGGCCCTGAAGGGAGATGAGGGTGTCAGCATCTGAGCGAAGATCAGACAGATCAGAGTGCCAGTGTCTCCAAGGAGAACAGCTGTGACCACATGACGGCAAACACTTTTCGGGCTGCACAAACGCCATGGTCTCTAACCCTCTTAGCTGGTCACTGGCCATCTGCAGACCAGACTGCCTTCCAGAGGCTAAGGCGATGYGTAAGAGCCTGCAACTTTCCTTTGCTTTTAATTCTTTAATCAAAATTACATTCAAGAACACAAGAAAAGAACCATAGAACATTTCACTACATGTATAACATTTGACTACATGTTTAAAGCACAGTCCCATCTGTGCATACACATGCTAGCCAGCACACACAGTTTCCTTTGTGCCCTGGATCTGCCGTGGTACTTCCTGCTTCTCGGGTACCACCATTTCGTTCTTCCCCCAAATTATTCTCACTAGCACACATTCCTGCTAGAAACTCTCCTATTTTTTTAAAATATTTTTTCTCTTGATCTCACACTCCCCTCTGTTCTTCCTTATATCAAACTCCCTGAAAAGGACGGCTGCGTTCCCTCGCTTTGCTTTTTATCTGCTATTCTCTTGTGGAGCTGCCTCAGACAGACTTTTGTTCCTGTTGCAGCACTAGAAAAGCACCCTCCAAGGGCAGGGCCGACAAGGACCTCCTCGGTCTTGACCTTCACCTCTTAGCAGCATTAGCCAAGGCTGGCCCCTCCCATCCCCTTACAGCCTTTCCTCATCTGGTTTCCAGGACACCACGTTCTCTTTTTTGGTCTCTTTCATCTCTAACCTCCCTTTCCCTCAGATTTTTATAATTTTTTTCTGCTGATTTTTTCCTCTCTCAGATTGCTAAATGCCCAAGTAGCCTCGGGCTCTTTCCATACGATATTCCTTAGGTGAGCRCATCCCATTTCAGGGCTTTAAAAATAGCCTATGAGKTGATGATGGCTCTCAGATGTATATGTCCAGCATCTCCTCTCTGGAATCCATGTTGGTCAGCGTGAACCTACTTAAGCTCCAGCCTCATTCTCTTCCTCACAAACCCAATTCTCTCCTGTTCTTTCTTGCTTTCAGGAATGGAGGCTGAACAGAGTCAATCCAACAGCCGTGACGACACTGTCTTACTACTTTTTGCCTTAGGACAGACTGTCTTTATTATACATMGCTTTTATTAGAGTTTTTGCTATTTTTAAACACTATCTTTTTCCTAGCAGGATTCAGAGCCAAAGACGATAGGAATATAAAATTAATAGGAAAAGCCACTAAAGAGAAGAAAAGGTTACTTCTATCCAAGAATAAGAAATCAAGAATATAAAAGAACCATCTAATTGTCTCATCCTCCGCTTACCAACTCTTCAGAAGTTAAAGATGAAGATGGGGGTGTCAGCCATCACTACAGAGACTGAGAGGCAATAAGGATGGGGTCTTCTGCATGGCCCCTGGATAGAYGGGCCACTGAGGAGGCAGTAGTGACATCTTTTCTCCAAGTACTTATAAGATCCAAGTCATCAACAGTCAGTTCTGGAACATGTCAAGGCATGCACTCCAGGGAGAGGGAGGAAGGATCTAATTACCTCCCCGGGGTCCATATAACTGAGATTTATAAGGCCTCATCSCATCACCGCCAGCCTTTGGTTACATAGTGAACACGCAGCATTAAACCTGGCACCATCTGGGACTTAGCCAATGCGATAAGCGGCTGCATGGGGCTCACAGCAGAGAAGGTGGTCACACACACATTTGAGGGCCTCTGGCATAAATATTTTATTTTCATACACAGTGCCCTTCAAGTTTCCTTCAGAAAGCACCACAAATAACAGGTTTTAGCACATCAGGTGATATTTTGCTTCCTGGAGCATTTAAATGAATTTTCTATTACCAATGCAAATGTGTCTTTCCAATTTACCCACTGCACAACAAAACCTAATTTAAAGCAATTAATGTTCATTAATGGGCCCATCTGCATGTTTATCACTTTATCCTTAAATACTTGAGACATGGTATCTACWGCGTATAGCTCACTTCTTTATCAGCATGGATTCGTCTCTTCAAGGGTAAGTCTAAAGCCTCCCATGCCAGGATTTCAAATCTTTATGGGAAAACCGCACTGCTCTTACAAGAAAAAGTTGAATGCCATGATAAACACACTTGATGCAAACCAAGGCCACGCTCCCGTCTCTCTGGTCATGCTCTACCTCTTTGCCCACAGCGGTGAACCGGTGCTGACCAGYGGCAGTAGCAGCAGCCTAGGCGTCCATACCGCTCTCCAGGTCACAGATGGGCACTGAGTRGGTAGGGGATCAGTGAGTGTCACTGTGTCAACAAGCATGAGCTCTAGCCTCCGAGAGACCCTGGGTTGCCATTTATTACTGGTACTAACCGTGTGCACTGCTGAACACTGTCCAAACTTCCAGAGCAGGAACATTTTGTTTTCATACTAAAGGAAGGTGTTTCCCCTGACAAAGCCACTAAGATAATGTTAGAAGATACAACTAGGATGTAACAAACAAACAAGCAAACAAAACAGGGTCTTCCAGTCTGCTGATGTGCAAGCTTGGGCTTCGTCCCTTATAATTGGTGTGGTGTGGTGTGTGTGTGTGTGTGTGTGTGTGTGTGTGTGTGTGTGTGTGTGTGTGTCAGACAGAGAAAGACAGACAGCTGATCTTTAACTGCTCTGGGTTCTACTAACCCATATATAACATAGTAGCATCTATATGAAGGGAGTTGCAAGGATTACAATACGTTACTATGTATACATTTTTTTAATACGGAGGTTGGTAAATGACAATGGCTTGACTGATGTTATGGTGAGAAAACCWAAACAGTAGGTACCTTGGAAAAAGCAGACATKTTCATTAAAGCTTTCCTCAGTTGTCATGCATGAGTAAGGTGCTAAAATGTGGCCTCTGGGTATAGACACAAGAAGGCTGGCAGAAGGGCACATGTAGGTAGCTTTTTGTCACTGCCTCTAACCGACCTAGAGAAAAACATAGCAAGTACCCTTTCTGCAACACTACTGTGTCTAAAGTCTAACAGCCAAGTGTACCTGTGATTCTTGGGGAAGAAAAACAGTGTCAGGGATATGTCGACATCTTTGTAACAAATTTGCATTTTAAAGACTGATGGCAATAAAGAAAGAGCAACACGTAAGACTTCTCTGTTTGTGAAGGAAAAACAGTTAAACATTTCCACACGTGTGATTTCAATGAAATTTACATTTACCAGTCATTATCATTTTGTTAGAAGGCAAAATGATATTTAGCTTGTCGCCTGGGGGACAGATGGAGGAGAGCTCAGGAAGCCGACAGACTGACTGACTGAAATGAACGTTCCTACCAACCGTACGGCAAGCAATTATCTCTGAACTCGATAACAAATGTGCTTCTTTATCCTAAAACTTGACACACGTTATACAAGTTTCCAGAAGGCATATTTTCTGTAAGGAAGCAGCTGCTTCTGTATTCAACACTTAATGCAAGAGTTTAATTGGATACTGACCCTCCTGGAATCTTTGGTTCTAACTGAGATATTAAGAGAATAGAACATTTACCTGAGGTTGTCTGTTAGCTTCTGGATATATTTCTTGGTTTAAATATTGACTTACAAATGAAGTTTTACTTCATATTCAATACCATTTACAGATTTGGGGCATTAGTAGAATATAAACTACTATGCAATCCATAGTCATACTATTTTATTAATATCACAAATAAAACAAATACAAGTGGAAACTTTGGTGTTTACCATGAATTGAAGATTGTTGACATGACAAAGAACATTTTGCCAATCTCTGTCATCTTACCTATTAAAAATGGGGATTTGTTTTGGTATTATATCATGTTGGTGACAATATGTAATTACATTTATTCATATAAATTTTGTGGCATTTAAGGTTCTCTGTATTGTCAGTTTTGATTATTTTGTTTCATAAACATACTCTGTAAGATACGAAACACCAACCTGATTCCATAAATGTGTATATAAAATCACACTTATGGAAACAAATATGAGACAAATTTGAATTATTTTCATGTACTTCATAAATGCATAAAATATAGGTGATTTGACAAAGAAACAAAAGCATAAAATAAGTTAAGTGGAAAGTATGGATATATGTTAACAAGTTTTTTAATGGAAATAGCAATATATTTATAATCCAAATCACTTATGTTTGAAGTAAGATATTAGAGTAGGGTACATTGTTTTAAAAGCCTAACTGGTATCAAATAAGAACAGAGAAAGTAACTTAAAACTAATTATGAAACTAGCATCATGGTGTAATAATCTTAATATAGTAACAGTAGAGAAAGGAAAAATAGAACTCAGATGAATATGTAACATTCCACTGGGTTGATGATGGATTTTTTTTTTTTCTGTTCAAAAGGAAGGGCACAAAGGAAACAGAATGTAAAGAAATAAAACCTATAATCCACTACACAACACATACACTAGATGCAGCAATAAATGCATGAATAGATACGGAAAATATGAAGAAGAATTTGAGATGCCCAGGTATTAGTTGGCTTCCTAGGTAATAGAGAAATAATGAAAAAGAAAGAAAGTATGCAATCAGGTGCAGCAGAGACTGTTTCCAAGGATGTTGACTTCCTTGACTAAGGAGTAATGCTATCTAGAGAGCAGACAGGAAGATAGTGTCAACTACCTGTCTCTTGATGTTACACTCTCAATAAACCTGGGGGATTGTTTACTGGTCAGAACGAGTGAGGGAGAGGGATGAATTCTTAGAACATAGAGAGGTACTTAGCGAGACACAGATTTCCCAGAAAGCACCAAGCATGCAGCCCAAATCAATCACTGAATTTGGGGAATTGTCAGTTGACTCTGTCTTGAGCAGTATTTTCTGTTACAGAGCTGAGAGGGGGTGGGGGTGGGGCTGCAATACACATCTAGACTTAGATAAGGATGAARAAGAGGGTGATGAAGACACCACGATGATAATTGCTGCTAAGAGTCTCATAAAGCTATTTGCATGGATGACCTCGCACCTTTTATCCACTCTGTATATATCCCTTCCGTTATAAACAAGAAGGCGGAGACTTCCTCTTCTGTTGGTGTCTGTGTTTTTATGTCATTTGTTTTGCTCTGCTTTTTGAAATGCAACTTTACATTGTATCTACACAACCTAACACTGTATCTCAGGCTGGCCTGGGACTGGCTTTCTAGCCCAATCTGGCCTGGGACTGACTAGAACTTCTTCCACCCCTGACTCTATAGTGCTAGATCATAGGCATGAACTACATCACATTAAGCCTGTGAATTCTCTTTTATGTAACTTTATTGAGGCATAATTACACATCATAAAATAAACTTGTTGCATGTGCAGATTTGGATTGGATTTAATAAATGTTTAATGMGGTCAGCTCTCACCCCATCAGTTTCAAAATGTTTTTGCCATTCTAAAATATCCCCTAAGGCTTGTGTGTACTGAGTCCTATTCTAGCTCCCTAAAGCGGCTTTATAAATGTTTCTTCTCTAGAGATCTCACAAAAACAGATTCATGCAGTAAGATGGCTCTTTGCATGTATCCCTTTTCATTTAGAGTAACATTCTGTGGGTTCATTCCTTCTGGAGTATACATTAGGACTTTGTATGCAACCTATTAATAGGTTTGTATACATTTATCATGTGTTTTTCGAATACATTGACTTTATAACATGAAATGTCTCTACTTCTAGCAAAATATTTTATCCTGAGATTTATATTACATGATATTAATATAAGGACTCTAGTTGTAGTACAATTGTTGATACATATTTCACATACATTTTCTTCTAGAAATTTTATGATTTTAGGTGTATACATTTAAGTCTTTATGCTTTTTGTGTGGGCTTTTGTATATGGTAAAATAAGAAATAAGGGCTCAATTTTACTCTTGCCATGTAGGCATCCAGTTTTCCCAATATAATTTATTGAATAGATTTTCTTCTCCCTGCTGTGCATGAACAAATACTAGCTGTGATCCACTTAATGTTTATTAAACTTTTATTATTTGTTGAGAAAAAATATTTTCCATAGCAATTTACAATTTCAAAACACTTCTGTGTCTATTAAAGTTTTATTCTTATAGAAATTCTGACTTAGGTGTTATTATACACAAATCCCAACTGATGATTATTTTGTATCATAAATAAATGGAAGAAATTTGATGGGAATTATGTTCCAATGTATTGATATGCTTCGCACTGTAAAAAGATCCTCTTCATTAAAAAATTCTCTTCATTAAAAATTTAATTGTCTTTTAATTCCACAGCTTTTATGTGAAATAAAGGTACGTAATGATTCAGTACACTTAACAGAGAAAACAAATTTGTAATTGAGTTCACAATCCATAAGGGATTAAATGAATGTTAGTACATCCATAAATTACATGCTATCTAGTTATCAAGAGTAGCATTATGTTGAATATTTGTATGAAAATATATTCATAATATAATAAGTAGAAAGAAGTCTCAAAAGACTAGGTATAAACAGAATTAGATAATCCAGAAATGGATGGATGCATAAACAGTCAACTGATGTTGGCAAAGATACTAATGAAAATCAGTAGGAAAAGCATTCATTTCCTCTAAATTCGCTGAAGGATTAGATATAAACAGAAGAAAAAATGTGGTCCATTATTTCATATACTGCTTTGAAATTATTTCATACACATAAGAGCAGAAAGATAAGATACCTAATGAAATTCAGAATACGTCGATGCCTTAAGACAACGTGTTTCCTTCATTAGTGCATAAAAWGAAAAGAAAGAAAACAATGTTCACAAAAACCCCCACAAAACTATACTTTCTTAATTTAAGAAAAATAATTAGTGGTYACTAAAATGCTATTATTCTGCTAAATGGATAAATTATTCAATTGATCCCTAAAACTTTGTCATTATACCCACAGATAAGTACATCTCTCAACCCTCGTCAGAAAAACGTCTTTTTGTAGCACACGGCAATTAACCCAGAGACTCACCACCATTCAGTGTGCAGAGAATAAGAGTTGCCCAGTTGTAGAGTTGACATCTCCATCCCAACCCTTGCRCCTCAAGGCTCAGGGATCATTAAGTGTGTTGAAAAGACTGTAARACACAGGGGTAGTGGATGACCAGAGCAAAGCAGTGTTTTCTGGACACAACCGGCACATTTCAAGTATGATCTGGCAGCAATTGTGACTGCACAAAAC
The DNA here is from genome assembly GCA_002335545.1 of Apodemus speciosus. NCBI lineage: Eukaryota > Metazoa > Chordata > Mammalia > Rodentia > Muridae > Apodemus > Apodemus speciosus. The sequence continues at coordinate 20,175 of BDUI01000993.1, forward strand.
CTGCACAAGACCAAGCCAAGCAAAGCTCAGCCAGGAGGGGGGGTGTGGTCAGGTAGTCTCAGCATGGAGGAGGGGCGTGGTCAGGCAGGCTCACACTCAGCTGAGTAGTTATTGGCAGTTGATGGCTACTGAGAGGAGAAATGTGTTAAGAGTCTAGCCAAACTGTAATAGATGGCATTATGTGTGTTCACATCCAAGCAGCATTAAGAGCGCCCCGTGTGTTTACAAAAGAGAGAGAAGATGTTACATGGGAGTGAACAGTGATGGTTATCRGAGGAACTGGATCCCTATGGAAAGCCTCAAGAACACAGTTTCACTTGTTACCAAGAATGTGGAGTAGAGCATAAACTGTTGCAACAAGTTTGGAAAACTGTTTGTCTATATATATCAAGGCTATATATATTCACACTGTGTACAAGAATGGACCCAAGAGAAACAGGATCTTTCTCTCCTTTCATCCCTTCTCTCACCGCCCCCCCCACACATACACTCGCATGCACTCATATACATGACTTGTGCACACATGTGTACACACACACACACACAGAGAGGGAGAATTCAGAGTAATCAATCTAAGTCATGCTACATCCAAGTTTTGACAGCACGMATACAGTCACTCCAGATTCAATTTCAGAGCAAGCATGTCATGATTCTGTGTATAATTTCATTAATATAGTCCATTTGTTCTGAAGTTCAGGCTTTGGAATATGCTAAGTCTTGAGTTGCAGAAACATCAGTTCTGGTTCTCAGAAGGCACAGTGTGTGGGAGGAGCCTCTAGCTCTGKTTATATTGCTACTGTCTCTTCCTGTGTCCCACTAAGAAGATCTCAGCATGGATCCATGGTAACTCACACCTGTAATTCCCCGGGACTTGGGGAGCAGAACCAGAAGAAGAGGTCAAGATCGGCCTCAGGTACATTTTAGTTCCAGATCTGCTGGGCTTGCATGAGAATGTGTCCCATAAAATCAAGCAAGATAAAACAAAACAAAAACCAAGCCCTAAAATCCAAAAGCTATTCACATTGTCTAAAAAGCCAACTTGTATATTTTGACAGAATCAAAGTGAATAATCAAAACACAAACCAAAAAGGGTAAGATTAGGGTCTCCCAGCAATTAGGAAGTCTCTCCTGGTTTTTGACTGGGAGAAGTAAAGAAGTCCTCCTGATTTGTGTTCATCTCAGCAAAGGGTTTAGTAAAAATAAATAAATAAATAAATAAATAAATAAAGAAAGAAAGAAAGAAAGAAAGAAAGAAAGGAAGAAAGAAAGAAAGTGGCCTCATTCGAAAACTATTTTTAAACATTTTCATTTTCTTTCAGAGTAAACAGCTGACAACCCCAAATCGGTTATCAGTTTCCCGGTGACTATCATGAGATGGTTTTAGTTTATTGACACAATGAGGCAGTGCTTAGCATACACTGCTTGCTGTGGTCTTCCTGTATCTAAAGATCAGTCAACTTTGGCCTGTAGTCCAGTCGCACACCTCAAACCCTGAGCCTTCAGAGCRATTACCAGTCGTATTGTTAACTGCAGCAATGTTTGCAGAGAGCCTTCCTTCACAAAGGTCCTTAAAGACTGGAGGCAATTCACATCACAGATTCCTAAACACCTGTGTGACTGAATTCAATCTTCCTTTCAAAGAAACACACAAAACAATTTGTTCTGATGTTCTGCACAATCAGGAGCAAATAGGTGAGATGCTTTCAAACCAGAAACATGTACATCACTCAAGCAGTACAAGGGGGAGATGGTTTTTAAACCTCCAGTACCTCTCCTTGTGTACACCAAGTACATCTAAAGCAGATCACAGCTCAAAAGTAAGGAAAACAAGAAAGCAAATGATGGAAACACAGATCAAAGAGAGTGGAAGACAGGAGGGAAGAAAGGAAAAGGGAGGAAGGTGAGAGAAGAAGGAAGGAGCAAAGGAGGGAGGCAGGGAGGGAGGGAGGAAGAAGGGAGGAAGGAAAAGTGAGAGAGGAAGAAGGGAGGGAGGGAGAGGGGGAGGGAGAAAGGGAAGAGGAAGGAAGAGAGGGAGGAAGAAGGGAGGGAGGAAGAAGAAGGGAGGGAGGAAGGGAGAGAGTGAAGAAAGGGGAAAAGAATAAACAAAGGGAGTAAAAGAAGGGGAGAGAATAGACTGTACACACACACATGCACACACATACACATGCATGTACACACACAAACACACATGTACACACATGCACATGCATGTAYACACATAAACACRCATGTACACAATACACATGYATGTACACACATAAACACACATGTACACAATACACATGTATGTACACACATATGCACACATATACACATATTCACACACATATATGTACACATAYACATGATGTACACACTTCCACATGCATATACAYGCATATACACATATGTACACACATACATATACATGCACACATATGAAGCATGTATATGTTTAAAAACCATTATACACATATTACTGTATTATGTATAACAGTTGAGGTTTAACACAATATGTGTACATGTATGAATATACTACTTTAACCCAAAATTTAGTGTCTTATTTTATATGAAGAAAGACATGATATCTCGGTTTTCCCACAAGTTAGAGCATTACATTAGACATATGATATCTCAGTTTTCCTACAAGTTGGAGCATTACCCTGCTACAGTTTTGCTGAATCAGGAGATTTTATGAGTTACCCAGGTGACTTGAAGTCCACTTTTGATGCAAATCTGACTATTAACTTGRTTCTGTGAGTCTGCTGGTGACCGGGGTGAACAGGAAAGTATCTTTGATTTTATACTGTATCTGTCTCCTTTGCTACCTTGGCCTTTGGGCCAGTTTCTACTCTGTTCTGTCTGTGGACCTGTTGATTACCATGGAACATTTATCTGGAATATAACAGGGGTCACTTAACCAAGACTCACCTAGTCTCTCTGCTAAGCCAGTGACTTTTCAACTTCCCATAACTAAACAGAAGGAGAGACGTTATATCTCAAATACACATAGATATACATATCTACATTCAAATCGCCTTTAATTGACCACAATTGGACTTACATTTTTACATCAGACCCTTAGAGCTGGTGGGTTGCAGCTCTCACATTCACCCGCAGACTCTTGATCACAGGGGTATGGCCTAACCATGCTACTCAGCAGAGCGAGCACTTCGGATTTTAACATTTGATCTTCATCAGGGCAACAGAAGGCAGTTGAAATTCCCTTCTGATACTGATGACACGATCAAGAGAAGGAGCCAACACTCTACAGTGTACATGCTGCAAAATGGAAACTAGGGAAGGTTGGGTGTATTAAATGCATTTTCTTTTTCTCTTTTCTTTCTTTTCTTTTCTTTCTTTTTTTTTTTTTTTTTTTTTTT
>BDUI01000993.1:144309-155258 GCA_002335545.1 Apodemus speciosus
ACACCACACACACACACACACACACACAATGCAAGACAAAGTGTCTAAAGGCATAAAACAGCAAGCTGGAGAGGTAGGGGAGCCATTGATCCAAACCTTCTGCAAGCTGCAGCCACCAAAACTGCAGGACCGTTAAAAGTTCAATGAGAAAAAATGCAAATGTCAAATAATTCACAAACAACCGGATTTCTCTTAATTTTAAGTCCTGAATTTTCTATGTGATCTTAATATTGCTAAAATCAGTTCCATGTACTCAAATATTTCACCAGTTTATTTCCTAATACTTTAAAACAAAGCTATTTTGTTCTCTCAAGTTGCTAATAAATTTATAATGCAGCAGATCTCTATAATTAATATATAAAGCAAGAGAAAGTCACAGCCATTGTCTTTTTTCCCCTCCAACAAGTATGATTAGAATTGCTTCATAAATTATTCACATATTCTGTTAGAATAATAAAAGAGCATCTCTTCCCACAAGAATCRCATTATTTATTGGGAGGGTGAAGTAAAGTTCCTCCCAAACCTGGTTTCGATAACAGGTAGGACAAGTCACTCCCAGCAACCATGAGTGTTTGGTTCATCCTATTTTGAAATTTGTGGCATAAGCATCCAAGTGTCATTTGCACGGGCTTCAGTTGCATCTGTGATAGGTGGATACATAGCCTTTAAGCATGCCAGGCTTGCAGCAGAATGATAAGGCTGACAGGAAAGAGTCTTGATCTCCAGTTTCCTCTGAACTTCTCTTTTCTCCTCTATAGAGCAACAGCATGTGCCCACCCCACCCACAAGGACGAACAGGTCTCCTACCCTGTGGGCTTCTGCACCCGGAGCATACTTCCTCACACTCTCATTTATAAGTCAGACTTCTGGCGTGCAACCCAACACTACCAATTTATCAGTCACAGCATTGATGTATTTATCGGGTGTCCTTGTATTTCGAAACACATTAATTAAATTAACCGATTTTGGCTAACAGAACTTTCCCCTGTCATGTTGTAGTTAATATTTAATGATGTTAGTAAACCCGACCACTAAGTATCTCAGTGATAAAAGGATGCGTGGAACATATTCTCCATCATCAAAGGCATTTACAGTCTTACATGTAAAACCACTGGGACAGGAGTCCTTGTATTTAAGTAATATAGTGGATGTTTTCAAAGGCAGATGTTGACACAGAAAAAGAAAATGTTATCTAATGGAGTAAATATGGAAGTGCCCATACGTGGGCGAGGGAACACTTACCACCTTTAACCTATGGCACACAGTTTTCTTGAGTCTTGGAGGTGAGAAAGCAGAGTTTTGACCTAATTACCAGCCTATGAGCTACAGAATGGATGAATGGATTCTTACATCCTAACACATAGAGCAAAGGGCCTGGTGATTGTTTAAAGGATGATTGCATAAACACAAAAGGCTAAAAAATAACAAGGTGATCACCGTATACAGATAGATGAAAGTCCCCTCCCACCCTGACGATTACTCCATTAGCATCTTTCTGAAGCCACGAAGAAGCTTCGCTGTGTTCTACAGCCTGGGGTTTTCTTACTTTTTTTTTATTTTTTAATATTACCTTCTAAGGAAGAGGAATTATTCATCACTGACTTGAGATACCTCATGACAACCMTTTACCTGGCTGCTTCAGACTGTTCTCCTAAGACATGGAAATCAGCCAACAGCAACCAGTGTCACATAGATGCTAGCTTTGACTTTTCATGGTCAAGAAGAGTTGGTACCTTGGCATTTAGAAGGGGAGAGCTCCCAACATGTGATGGAGGGGACCAACAGTCTCMGACTGTCTGGAAAAATCAAATTCCCCTGTGGGGAACATCCCCTGTGCTTGCTCATTCTGATCTGTGCAGGGATTTCTTCAAAGTGTGCTGATGTGTTATGCATGCAGAGCGAGCATCTTGTTTTTATGTTGTCTATAATAAATTATAAGTGTAACAGCAGGAGCTTTTTCAATACTATTTGTAAATGCAGCCAGAGGCTATTAAGTGATTGGTGTATCAAATAAATATAATTAGTAAATAGCAAAATAACATGTTTGTAAACTGCCTTTGGAAATACGTGATTAGACCAAAGGCAACGATTTCTGCCAAAGCTTTCTAAGTGTTTCTGAGAGATACCAGAAAAAATAATTTAACAATTTTCGTAATGACTTCAGGAAAATTTCTATGTAAATCTGCTAAGAAGGTAGGTATTTACTTCGTCCAAACTTTTTTTTTTTGAATGTTTCATGTGGAAAATTTAAGTGTGTGGGGAGGGTATGTGTGCTCAAGTGCGCACCATAATTTTTCAGGAGAGTTAAAATGTGCTTGATTATTGACTATAAGTTTTTAAATTGGCATTTGATGAGGTTCAAAAGGAGCTATAAATATACCTCCGCGTGCAGAGTGCTCTCAGGCTGTGAGCTTTGCTCAATTAGTAACACTTGAAATTACTGCACCAAGTCAATCAGTTTGAAGAGAAGTGAGAGCTCTGCGCCCTTCCTTCCCCACCCCGGCACTGGGAACATGCACTCTTGAATGGCAACTTGCTCCCTCCGTGGAGCCCTGGAGCCCCAAGACCAAGGGCACTATGCCACTAACCAAATCACACCCTCTCCACCCACCCCAGTCTCCACTTACCCGGTCCCCACTTACCCATGACTCCAGGTCCTTATGTAGATCAATACAGCCACACCCAGCTTCCAAGCTCTACAACAGTTAGCTAGACCTGAGCCAGTGTAAATTAAATTTCTGATCCTTTCCAAAGCTTCATTTAGGCGATCTTCCCCTAATATTCTATGCCTTGTCCTCATGGCCATTCTACCCATGAGCACACACTTTCATTCTCTGTCAGGGCTTTCTGCTCACACTGATTTGTAGCTCATAGCTCAGGTATGTTCCCAGTGAATCAGGTTTCTCCTTATACAACTAAACAGGTCTTATGCTGAAATGTTCTATCTCTGTGACTTGCTTTGCATTTCTTTATTCACAGACTTTTTTGTATCTTTCTAGACAATGCCAAAAAATGTTGAGCAGAGAACCCATAAACAATAACAAATGATAATGGAACTAATAGTCACTAACATGTGCTCTGTATTTGTTAATATGTATTAATATTAATAAAAATTTGTACATATACCTTATAATTCCAGATGGAATAGCTGATTAAATATAGGTTTTAAAACGCAAGAAACTTAGGCATCTAAACATCAGTTTAGTCAGCTAGTCAATAAAACCTGAGTTCATGAAAGGTAGGTACACATAATTACCCTTGAGATGTTTAACAAATCATTCAAGTTATGTACTTAGAATATATTTAAAAATACGTGGCTCTGATACCTGTGATCAGATGCTTGCTTCACCAAGCTTCAAAGCCACGCACTTTTTAAATCTGATTTACTCAATATGCACAGAGTCCTGACTATAAGTCACATGATCATTCCCAGATCCTAATGATAAAGAAACAAAGCAATAAAATATGGTCCCTGCCTTCCAACAGCTCCTAATCTTGGCAATACACAAGATCACAACTATAATTTTATTTCCCATAAGTTGCAGCCTGAAGAATCATATGTTATGCAAGAGAAGAAATGGTTTAAAGACAGTCAGAACTTACTCGTCATTTGAGGGGTTGTTAGCAATGCCTGATGCAGGAAAGAGTGCTGAGAGAGGGGGAGAGTACTGGGTAAGTGACTAGGAGAGCGCTTATGGAAATCTCTGGAAAATCCAAGACCAAATAAAGATTCCCTAGAAAAATAATCTCTGTCCCCCTGGGGCAGTATGCTAAAGCCCATATTTATCTGTCCACTGCAGAGGTGTGAATGCCAGCAAAGACCTCAGGGCCAGATCAAATGAGACTGCTGCTTTCCAGTCTGGGGGGCCCTGGGGATGACTTTAGTACTGAGCACTTAGTCATCGTGTTTGATGGCTTCTGCGGCCTCATTTATCAGGGATCTACAGTTAAATTTAATTTTCGTGTGAGCAGAGGACAGCCATGGGAGCCGGGCTCCTTGGTGCTGATCTGCCCCCGTTGATGCCTTCTGAAGTGGAAATGATGGATGCCACATGTTCTGGCTGTGATTAAATTTGCTTTGACAAAGCAGCATGGAAATCTGATTTTCAATAGACTTCTGCATTTCACCTAGTGCTGAGCAAACAGATACAGAACATAATGCTTGCATGGCTGTCAGGCCACTAGCTAATTCATTGTGCCCATCTAATGAGCCTGTCCATTAAATTATTATTTGTCAATAACACACAGAATCATTTTTTGAAACTCTGAGGAATGGCGAGTTTGCGTTTAAGTAAATAAACWTAGAGGGTTTGACAACCAACGTCTGGGGTTTTTCCTAGGAAGGGCCAAATAACTCATCAGCCTGGATGTCTCAGTTCTCCTGCAGAATCAAAGCGCCATTCAGGAAGATCTTAGTTTCCCTTCCTTAGCTCCCATTTCCAGTGCAAACAACATCATCCAATTACAACAGAGAATGGAGCTGCAAACACTGAAGCTTAGCTCCCCAGTTTATCTTTAAAGGAGAGTGAAGCAGAAACTCACATTGAGTATGTGTCTTATGGTAAAGCTTTTAACTTCCTGCCAGGAAGTGCTGTCTGAGGACCACCTCCTGGAAGGGGGTCCACTTTGGGGAGAGGCCACAGAGCCCTCTACAACAGGTGAGTGGAAAGGAGGATGACTGGAGATGCTTTTACCCTCCATGTTGTCTTTTCTCAATAGTTAACAAGCTTTGTTTTCTCATATCATTAGGAAAGAACATCTCTGTGAACCTGCCATGGTTTATCTCTAGAAAACCACTATGCAAACACCAAGTGTTCTGAGTCCTTCAAGAACAGCTTTGGCTTTCAAACAGCACTTTCCTTTTAGAGCGTCTTGCTAACCAGTCAGTGGTCACCAAAATAAATAAATAAATACATACATAAATACATAAATACATAAATAAATGAATAAATATTGCCAATGCAACCCATAGATCTTAAATATCCCTTAATTTTTAAGTAGCTTGGCTTGCATATCCAGACTAGCAGGAAAATCTCTTAAACCTTTACTTTCTCATTGAGAAAAACATACTGTGTCCAAATGTATTTCTAAGGATTAAATGAGATAATAGCTGTGTGAATATAACCCTATTATCTTTCTTAGGCCACCCATTACCTCATTTTTAAAAACTTTCTCAAAAGTATAAGAGAGCCTGCTATCAATCACTCCCACCTTTCCACAGCAAAAAGGGAAGTCTCATTAGACTGCAGTGTGAGTCAGGTCTAACCCAGGATAGTCCATACCCCTGCTTGGTATATATTCATTGCCCAAAGGTTGCACACTGTTGTGATCTATATATCTTTGGATCACACATTGGCCTCAAATTCCACTAGTATTTCTTGACTAGCTTTACCTGGAACAGAACTGACAATCTCTATTGCACACGTGAGAAATTTCAGTTTCATTGGTGATTTTGTTCCAGTTCACGCAATTAGCAGGATGTTCCACAAGAAGAGCCAGAGCCAGTCATCTGTGTCTTTGAATACAGCCCTACAATATTTTCTTAATACACATGGAAGAGAATGCGAGCCCTCTGGCCATCTCCTCGATGCTGAGAGTCCTTCTGAGTTCTCAAAATAAGCTTTATTTTTAGTTTCTATGACCTTGGGCCACCAAGATGCTTTACTTACTCAAATGCATTTTGTTGCCAAAACACTTGTGCCCTCAAGGAAGCTGGCATTTCCATATTACTTGCTGTAACGTGACCAGTGGGTTGGCTCTTGACCTTGTCTTAGCAAAAGGATGATCTTGAGTCCAAGAGCACTAATGGACCACCATCAGTCCTCTGCCCTGCTGACCTGTACTGCAAAAGCAATAAATAAAAGAAACAGTCCAAAGCTGAATAACATTATCATGGGTTGAAATACATGTTAACTGAATCTAGTACAAAGGAGACAGTCTCATGACACTCTTCCAAAGTTCAGGGTCATAGTGGTCTGACCATTTAAGAAAGAATAGAACCTTCTTCAGCTTGCTGAAAAGTAGGAAGTAGGTACCTATAAAATATAGTTTTAACCAAAGGAAACCTCATACTTGTTAATATCAAATTGTCATGCAGCCAGGGAAATTGAAATCTCTTAAAAATCTAACTACTTAATAGGACAACACAGGAGGAAGAAGGATTTGTCAATATTTAAGCAAATAAGCTCACTGTTTGATAGAATGAATAACATAAGTCTGAGGGTACTGAGATGGAGAAAACACAGAGACTAGGTACAGCTAGAACACAAGGCAGTCTCACTCTAAAGTAACCAATGAGATTGTCTGAACTCACCATCTAAAGTGTGATCAGTGGGCCATAGGCATGTAATATGTAAAACTTGTCTGAAATGCAGACTCATCATATCTACAGTACCTGCAGCTTGACAAGATCCCAGATGACGTAATGCATCTAAAATTTTAGGGTGATGATGATTAGGTGAAGATTGGTTGTATTGAATGTGTTTCAAGAGGGAGATGGATGGTAAAGAACTGCATGTTTCCTTAGCAACAAGACCAGGAAAGCAAATTGGGATATTGGTTCCCCTTGCATCAGTTCTTGATTATAAAGATCAATCTGTGTTTGGAAATAGGGTGATGGGAATGTTTGAAAGCCATCAGAAACACAAGGACTGGGTCTGGAGACCAAACAGCCTGGTATAAAGGCAGAATTAAGATGAAGTTCTGAGACATCTGTGAAATAAGGAACCATTCTTCTTGTAATTACAGAACCATTCCATATCCAGAGATGACCAAGCCAGCTCAGTCAGTCAACAGGTCTCAAGGGAAGGAGTTAGGATCGAAAAGACAAAGACAATTAGACAAAATTATAACATGGCTCCAGCCCATACTGAGGCTGAGGCAGCTTTATTTCTCTCCAGTCTGCTTTTATATCATTCTAGGTATATCCAAAGCACATGGTCAGTTCTTATATTGAAGACAAAGTAATCAAGCGGAAGTAGCAAACAAGGATATCACACAACAAAGTAACCAAGCAGAGTAGTAAGCAAAAGGATCACACAAGGTAAGAATTAAGTAAAGTAGTGCGCATGGGGCTTGGTTTACTACTTTGCTTACTAGTAATTCAGCAAAATAGTAAACCATGCCCTGTGGTAACTGTTTCTAACATTCTTATCTGAACCTACTTCCTTGTCTGAGCCCAGTGACAAATGCCAAACTCCTAGAAGTGGCACCAAAAACTCTCCACACAGAGAAGAGCAGCTGTGCACTGTAGATGAGCTGAACTCGTGCTATCAGAGCCAGGAGGTTTCAGCTACTCTCCATGACCTCTTGGGATCCTCAGACAAACCATGAGGGCAGGCAAGACCAACTGAGCTGAGCAGTGTTTCAAGTCCTTAGTCACAAACTTTATTTCCAAAAGAAACGAAAACAAGCCTATCATATTTTGTCAATTAAAATCTTTGATTTGACTTGTTCAGTCTTTGGTTTACATAGGGCTGTACCACTGATATTTCCTATATTTGAAAATGAATTTGACAAATGTTATAATATCTTTACTAACTTATTTACAAATAGAAAAAAAACTCAATTTAATGTTAAGCTGAGACTTTTCTAATAAGAAGCCACACTAATTTCTCCAACAAAAAATAATTTTAAATGTCATGATTCATATTTTGAAAATCTCCTTGGTAGCCGGCTTAATATAGGAGAGCTAAATTATCATGCATACTTCTGCATTAAATTTTTTAAAGCGTTATTTTGGTTGAAGGCTAACAAGAAAATTTGTGCTGGAAAGGGAAAACCAATAGAGTTATCAGATAATTGTTGATAATTTTCTTTGATTTTTGCAGAAAGATACAGAAGAACCAGATTGTCCTTAAAGTCTAAAAGCACAGTGCATCTTTGTCATATGTGTAGATGTTTGCACATGAGGGGTCAGAGGGCAACCTACAGAAGTGTGTTAGCCCCTCCTCCCATGAGGGCCCCAGGGATTGAACTCAGCTCCCCATGCTTCTTGCAAATACTTTGTTTCTCAGAGATATACCACCAGCCCTATATTTCACTATCTTTAAATTTAACAAATATTTATTTAGTTACCCAGTGATGATTTTTGACATTACCCATCAGGCATTGGGAATAATTAGTTCACTGACTTATAAAAACTTTCTCAATGTTTGCACATGTCATGACATGCCATAAAAAATCACATTTGTCAGTATCTCCACCAATCTAATAAGTAAATTCAAAATATTAAATATCTTGTAAGCTTTAGAAGCTAATATTTTTCTTTAAAAAAATCGAGTTTTCTCGTCAAATTTTATCACTTGCAGCAATGTGTACCCTGAAGTCATAAAACTCAGTTTGAAAAGATAGGTTTGAACTCTAAGAAGAATGCCTGCCAAATATCCGAGTCAGAGGGATCATAATTTGTAAAGTGTTGTTTCAAGGAAAAATTATGTTTTATGTATTCTATTCAAAGTCTGTTGCCCTGGTGATCTTTCTCTGCTACAGCCTTCTATCTGGATAGCGGGGAAGTATTTATCATGTATTCCCTGCTTTCCTGCTTCATTACAAGGAATGTTAAAAGATGTATAATCACAGCTCAAAATTTAATACAATTAGCTATCTCACTACTTTATCAAAGTCATCCTTAAGTGAGCCCGGCACTGCAGAACTGGGCCTGCATCACAATGCGCAACAAATGTCCAGTTGAGGCTAGCGCCCAACTTGATGGAGAGTAGGGCTCACCCACTGCCTTCCTCAATGGACAATGGCGAGCATTAAGACTTTGACCTTGAGGACACCTGGAATGACTTGTGCTCCGCTGGGCACCTGTGAGCCACTCTGACATCAAATCTGCCCACTTCACCGTGGCATTTCCAACTGCCCCCTCACCCTCCACTCCCGCTCTCATACACCACCTTGCGTGCATGGTCTTCTCCTGACTGGTGCTGTGTTCCTGTTTCTCCTCATCACACCTCTGTTATTTTGTCCTTGATCCTACAGTCCCACGAGGCCCCGGGTTTCCTAGAAGTGCCTGGGAGAACTGTCTCCCCTTCATCCTGCTTTAATTTCTGCCCTGTGTGAATCATAACTAGAGTGGTATTGTGTGTTTGTTCACCTCCTGCTTCCTTCTTTCACCAAAACTTATGCTCCATGGGAGCTAAGATCTTATTTCCCACTACAGTACAAATATATCGAATAAATGCTTGTTATCTGAATAAACTAGGGCCTTAAAAATTTATTAAAATACTGGTTTTAACATTAATTCATAAAACCAGTCTTCTAAACCAGTGATATAACTCATTATGTATAGCTTTATATATATGATTATTATATTATATATTATATATATGTGTATATGTATATATATGTGTGTGTATATATATATATGTGTGTATGTATATATATATATATATATATATATATATATATATATATATATATATATATATATATATATATAGTTTAATGATTTTGACATGTGGCCAACACAAAATTTCCCAGATATCTTATTTTATTACTTCTTTTAATAAATCTTTGAAATTCAAGGCATTTAACATTTTCAGAGAATCAGAGAGTTTTTATCCAGGTTAGTCACATCTCGGGGGTGCTGACCACAGTAGTAGCTACTGTTCCAGAGAGTGCAACCTAAAGAAACATGGGGGAGGTGACTACAGTATCTGAGATAGTGATGGATGAGGGTTGAACCAACCAAAGCGCACACACTGATGAAACCTGAACAACAGCTGTAACAATGATGATCACTATTACCAAAAGCAACCCAGTGAGGTRGGAGTCCAACTCACTACCATGATACAGAAACGGTGGCCATGATCAAGCAAGCATTTTGTCACATCACCAGCTACTCCAACTTCAGTCTCTGGAAATGGTAGGAGCAGAAAAGTGAATGACTGATTTCCTGAGTGTTGTCTTTGATACCTCCTAATTTGGGCAGGATTAGAACACACTGAGATAAGCTGGTTTCTAGCCCTTCTCTATGACTGCTGGGTCACAGCAGAAATAAAATAACAGTTCCACAGTACCATGCTGGTAGGAGGGCATCATTCAAAATATCCACATGACACCTAGAGTGGCCTTTGTAAAATGCAATCCTGAACATTCCACTGATCTATTTTCTTTTTTATTATTATTTTATTTATTTACATCCCAAATGTTCCCCCTGTCCCATCCTCCCTCACAGAGCTCTTTCCCCCATTCCTTAACCCCTTCACCTCTGATAGGGTGACCCTCCCCCTGGGTATTCGTCTGCCCTGGGGCATCAACTCTCTACAGCATTACTCTCATCTTCTCCCACTGAGGCCAGACAAGGCAGCTCTCTCTGCTACTTAAGTGCCCAGAGCCTCAGACTAGCCTCTTTGGTGGTGGCTTCGTCTCTGGGAACTGCTAGGAGTTGGGTCAGTTGAGACTGTTGGGCTTTCTATGGGGTTGTATGACAACCTTCAGCTCCTTCAATCTTTCCCTTAACTCTTCCATAGGGGTCCCTAACCTCACTCCAATGGTTGGCTGTAAGTATCTGCTTCAGTCTCAGTCTGCTGCTAGTAGGGCCTCTCAGAAGACAGCCATGCTAGGCTCCTCTCTGCAAGTACAACATAGCATCAGTAATGGTGTCAGGGATGGGTGCCTGCCCATGGCATAGATCCCAAGCTGGGTCGGTCACTGCTCAGCCATTCCCTCTGCCTGCGGTCCATTGTTGTGCCTGCACTTCTTTTAGACAGGAGCAATTTTGAGTCAAACATTTTGTAGATGGGTTGGTTTCCCCATTCCTCCACTGGGGGATCCTGACTGAATACTGGAGGTGGTTTCTTCAGGTTGCATGTTCACACTGTTGGGCATTTGYCTACTTTCGATCTGTACTTTTGTACCTCATCTCTGGTTATAGCTGAAGCATGTCAGCAGCACATCGCACGAGACCGTGGTTGAGATCTTATGCTCCCACTGGCTCTTCG
>BDUI01000993.1:194946-207966 GCA_002335545.1 Apodemus speciosus
AAAAAAACTTAAAAAAATTACATTATAAATGTCACTAGTGCTAAAAAACAATCATGGTTTTTATCACCCACATTCATGATGTTAAAATGATGTTCTCAGTTGTGTTTAAGGCATGTGGTTTGGCTAAAATATTTTCAATAGGTTTTACTCTTTGTCCCACATCAGAGGGCTGCCATTTGTTCTTGTTTCAAGCATGGACACTCGAGGACCCCGTGTAGCATGAAGCTATCTGCAAATATGTCCATGAACTCGTCTTTTGAAATATATGTCTGAGTCCTTTGTGTCTTTCTCGCAATTTTGTAATGAAGTCACCTAAAAAAAAAAAAAAATAGAAAAGCTGGGCCTTGGCCAGGCTGCAGCCATCTCTGTGTCTGCTCTAATCGTGCTTCATAATGAACAGGCTTTTAAAAGGCTAGCCTAGGGAAACTCTTTTGTGAGAAAATGCCAGGAGAGGATCATGCTTTGAACTATTGCTTCTGCTGTGTCAAACTGCCTGGTCTGTTCCGCATGTAGAGCAAGCACCCCACACTGCCAAGCATAGGAAAGAATATGAAATAGCTTTGACTGTACAGGGGCAAACTGGGAGGGGGGCACCGGGCTCACTAGTGAGCTGGAGACATCGAATTACCCTACCAACTAGCAGTTACTGTGTGGAGGCTAGGTTACCAGAATCATGAAACTGGTAGAGATTATACGTTAGCTTTTCCTGTGTTACCCAAACTAAGAATTCAAGTTGGTGAAGAACAGTAAGCCAAATGAATCCTGCCATTGACTCACTGAGGCAGTGTTCCTGAGAAGTTTTCGAAAATTGGTACCCATTATTCCATCTTGACTTAAGGGGAGGAAGTTAGATATAGCTCTCATGTATGGCCCTAATGAGCAATCATAATTTATGATCCATGTATTTGGTCATCCGTGTAAACAGAGAAAAGGGTAGAACAGCAGCAAAGGTATAAGGAACAACATGAATGAAGGCTCCATTGATTCTTTTCTCTTTTTTCTCTTTTTGCTTCATGCAAAATTATATGTTAGATAAGAAAAACTTCACAATACATTTGTGTGAAAGGTGGAGGCCAGCCACTGCGCAGAGTCCAAAGCGATCAAAGCATTCAAATGCAGGTACCTCATTAAATTACCTTTCTTCTTTTTTCCTACTAAGCATGTACTAGATAAATAAGGAAAGAAGTGACTCGCATACAGCATGTTTGTCTTGTTTTGTGGTCAGTATGCAAGCAGGATGGCAAGCACTTGAGCTCTCCACAGAGTTTGGTTCAAGTCCTAGTTCGTGGAGCACCCGCCAAGGGCTAAGCTCTGCCCTAAATGCTTTGAATCATTAATATTCACAAATATTCTCTGAGAAAGGTTACAAGTATGTCCACATTTATAGACAAAGACAGCATAGCACAGTTGCACGACATGCCCAAGGACAGCACCTAATAAGCAGAAACAGCCAGATTTTGAACCCTGGGGATTTGGTTCCAGAATCTGACTTCCGAAGCACATCATCTACTCAGAAAGAAGCAAATGCAGGAAGTCCATGTGACAGGAGGCATGGAAAACAGTCTGCTCCACTTTCACTTCCTCAGAAACCGATTTTACATAATATGGGTGTTCAAAGAATAGACACCCTTCTGTTAAGCAAACAGACCATTAGCTTCCAAACAGCAGCATAGGCACAATTTACTAATGATCTCATCAGCCGAAGGCATCAGCAATTTGACAGATGTATGTTTGCCATCTCCCTCTCTCTCTCCCACCTCTCTCTCTCTCTCTCTCTCTCTCTCTCTCTCTCTCTTCCTCTCTTCTTCCTCTTGGCACTTTATATTCGCTGTACCAAATAAAGAGGTTGTCAAGACATATGATGATTTGTAATTCATTTCATCTACTGATGTCTATAACCTGGTAAATTATTGAATAATAGGTCACTAGTCATTGCTACAGATGTATTTAAGGGTTTTGTTATTATTGGAGTTTTGCTTTGATTCACTTCATGTTGATCCAGTATAAGTATTATTATTTCTATGAACAGAAATATTTTCTCACACACATATATGACAGAGTGGTCACTCTTTAAACCCAGTCATTTTTACTACAATCCTAGTATAGCAGGGCAACTTGTTAATGTATTATGATATATTCCTCCTAAGAAGAAGGAAAAGGTTCAAGACTGATTGTTAGAAAACAAGAGATTCTACTGTAATCACCATCTTCTTCATCTAGAATCCTGCAATAACCAGCTAACTCACTCATATTTCTAACACTGACTCTCAGTCTAGTTCTTCTACAGAAGACAATGTGCTCGTGCTACACTCAAATATACACACAAGAATACTGATCACATATCCATTACAAAACTTGCACAGAATGACTGAATTACTGTGGTCAGACCTACTAGTCTTCCATCTGAAAAATAGCTTGGATGTATATGAAATAGAAATCATACTTTCATTTTATAATTTTCATCTTTTTTATGGTTAGTCATATGCAGTATGAACCTTAGCAACAGCTACCAGGACTGGTTAACCTCTGGGGGAAATATTCACACTCTGTAGTATACCATAGACCACAACTGTTAGTATGTTCTGCATGTTGGATATTCTCAACACACTTTCAACTTCATGAGAACCATATCAGACATAACCACACTGGAAGCCATGGAACATGCTTGGATGCATGTTCAGACCAACATTGTTCACTAGTCAACGAATGAAAATGATAAAATTTTCTATTGACTGACACATGGATACATTACAATATGGTTGAATGATAGAATATCATTCAGCAATAAAAATGATGAAGTGATACCCTATGGCACTACCTGGATGATGTGCTTAGAAGAGGAAAATCCACAGAGGCATTACAATAGGCGAGTAACTTCCAGGGGCAAGCAAGAAGGGACTGGAAACTGATGGTTACCCTTGAGAAATGTGGCATGCATGCCATGAGGGCTTCCTTCTTGGTGTGATAAAAAACGTTCTGATATTTGGTGGTAATGTTACACAACTATACTTAAAACTACCAAGCTATGTACTTTAAAGGCATGAGTTTTGTGATACATGAATTGTATCCAAATAAAGCTAGTACTTTAAAACACAACAAGTTTACCACGGAGATGGCTCAGAGACTAAATGTATTACTAAATGCAAATAGAATTTGCCACCAAGACTTAAGACCTGAGTTTGATCCTGGAACCCTACATAGTAGAAGAAGAGCGCCAAACCCCTCAAATTGTTCTCCGATCCCATGTGCAGCATGACCCATGCGTACATGCACAGGTGCATGTGCATTCACACACACACACACACACACACACACACACAGATGTGAGCACATGCCCACACACATAATAAACAAATAAAAATATAATTTTCAAGAAATTTTATTGACTGGGTTGGAAGTAGAGCTCAGTTGGTAGGCCACTTGGCACCATGTAAGAAGCTCTCTGTTCAATCTGCAAAGTGCATAATGGGGACGCTCCTATATGTCTATAATCCTAGCACGGGGAAGCGGGGACAGGAAGACCAGAAGTTCAAGGTCATCCTCAGCTACATAGTAAATTTGAAGTCAGTCTGGGCTAGATGGCATCTCCATAAGTGTGGTAACTAACGGGGAGTGGTTTAAAGAAGGTAGCAACTGAGAACACTTCACTATCTGTATGTCACATTTGTTCCCAGCTCTGTCCTTCTTTGTAGGGACTCAGAACCCACTAAGGCTGGTGGCAATATTAGCAGCATTGAATCTATTGGCTACCATGCTGTATGAAATTATTCTGTGGCTGTGTTCAGAACACAGGGAAACATTCAGGTCCTCAAGAATGTTACCTGATTTCCTGTCTATTTTCCATTTGTATTGCAGCTCTGTGCCTGGTACTATAATTCTGGCTATTCCACTACCATTACCCTGGCCTGCTTGGCTATTCCTAGCTATCTCCTCCGAACTGTGAGATCCGAACACTTTGGTATTGCCACTAGAGTGGATGGATTACTCCACTACTTTACTCTGGTTTTCTTATTTTCCATGTTATTGAAAATAGCATTTGTTTGTTTGTTTGTTTACATAATATGCCCTGATTACCATTTTCATACCTCTACTCTTCTCAGTTCCTCTCCACCTTCCATCACATCTCTATCCATCCCCTTTCTGTCTTTCATTAGAGAAAAAAACAAGAATCTAAGGGATGATTAAATAAGGTAAGTCAAAACCCAATATATTGGAATAGGAAAAGACCATCAGAAAAGAGACCAAGATAAGGCACATGAAACAGATAGGACACAAAAACACATTCCCACACTCAGGAATCCCATGAGAACATTAAACCAGAAGTCATACTATGCAAAGGACCTGTAGAGTAAAAGAAGAGAAAATAAATATACAGATACACAAGCTCTGGCACATTATGAGACAAGAACTTCTTTTATTTTTTATTGGATATTTTATTTTATTTTATTTTATTTTATTTTATTTTATTTTATTTTATTTGGCTTTCTTTGAGACAGGGTTTCTCTGTGTAACCCTGACTGTCCTGGAACTCACTTTGTAAAACAGGCTAGCCTCGAACTCAGAAATCAGCCTGCCTCTGCCGCCCAAGTGCTGGGATTAAAGGCGTGCGCCACCACCTCCTGGTTCGTTTTATTAATTTTACATTTCAAATGTTATCCCTTTTCTGATTTCTCCTCCAGAACCCTCTCTATCCCYTCCCCCTCCTCCTGCTTCTATAAGGGTGCTCCCCCACCCACCCACCCACTCCCATATTCTCGCCCTGGCATTCCCCTACACTGGGGAATCAAGCCTTCACAGGACCAAGGGCCTCTCCTCCCACTGATTCCTGACACGACCATCTTCTGCATATGCAGTGGGCAACCATGGACTGATCCGTATGTACTCTTTTGTTGGTGATTTAGTCACTGTGGCTGTCTTAAACACCATCAGCCAGCAGGTGGCTCCCTTTCAGTAGTACTGAACTTCCTGTTCCAAATGATATGCATGTCTTATCCCAATGGCCAGTATCATTGAGAGTTTAATTTTATCAACATTATCATACATATCAGGCTCTTTCATTTTTTGTTACTGTGTGGTAAAAACCACTCCAAACTAAGTGACTCTTCTGATCACAGTCTGGACTCTGAGCTTAGATAGCATAAGAAGCTATACACTGTGAAGTATTATGGACTTGGGATGCTGAAATGGTATTTTGTATGTCTGACATCCCACATTGATGGTTGGAAAACTTAGTTAGTAATGGGTACAGTTGAATCTCTTTCCACACAACCTCTTTGAAGTGAATTTTGGCATGGTAGTCTTAAGGAGTCAAAGCGCCTATCAAAAGGGAAGGGGACCCAGGTTGTCATTTCTGATATTGGTCCAAGTCAATCAGCAAGAAAGGCTGTTCAAGAAGCCAAAAGAGACATCACCTGTGTGTGTGTGTGTGTGTGTGTGTGTGTGTGTGTGTGTGTGTGTGTGTGTGTGTGTGTTTATGCAGCATGAGGGTAAAAGAGGTAAGGGGTTGGTGTTGGCCATCTTGCAAACATATCTTCATAGAGTGATTTCATGACTATCAGACCTTGTCTCTTCACTTTCCACACTCCAAGGAAGACAGTCCAAATCAGAGACAAAATAAATACAAAGAACAAAAGGCAGCCAGTGTGGCCAAAGCCAGAGCATTTATAAACCTGACACAAGGATTTCAGGCAGAGCTGGATTTCAGAGGTCTGGTCTTTGCGGTGCTCTGTCCCRCAGAGAGATGCTGGCTCCCTGCCCTTGCTTTGCATGCTCTTCCCTCTAATGTGATCACAGTTGCAGAGAGGCCTCAGGATGATGCCATGCATGCCAGTCCCTCTGCCTCTCTCCAGTGCCTCGCATGGCACAGCTAAGCCGAGAGAGTTAAGGACTGTCTTCTCACCCTACTTCTGGGGATCATACTGAACAGTAAGAGAAACCTCTGCATTGCAAACAGCCCTCAATGAATTCAATTAAATTTATGTTTGCTCTTTGTGCATATGTGTATATGTATGTATGCTTATATGTACATATATACATACATACATACATACATACATACATACATACATGTGTATTTAGAAACCAAGTATTTGAGCAATGCAAAAGAATATATTTTAAAAAAAACACAGATGTTCAGATCTTGGCCAAACATTTATACAACTAACAATTTGTGGCCCTATGAAATCTCATCAATTATGCTCCCCCAGCCCCAGGCAGGAATGATATCTGATGGAGTATTCATTAAATGACTCTTTAAATAAAGAGGCAATATGCTCTTTTCATTAAGCCCTTAATAATCTTAGCTTGAATGGAACTAAAGAAATTGCTCAAAGAAGCCATCAAGCAAACAGGAACATCTCTGTGCTCTGTCTGTGGCTATTTCCCTCATCAACTTTTTCCACCTAACAWGGAAAAACACCAGATTTCAGTGTTTAAGGCCTTGTTAAAATTCTAAAGAGGCAACAGCAGAGCAAAGGCATTTTCTTTTAATGAAGTCAATTGTGTCATATTGATAATAAGGAAATGGCTAACTGTCCACACAATAAATAAATAAAAGCAAAAGGTTTGTAATAACTCTTCCAAGTGGCAACCATCCTAGAGATAAAAATACCGATGACACAGCATCTCTTGTGCTAGTATTGAAAGAGACAGACTTTCCATTTCCAAAGAAAAAGACATTCTCGTTCCATTATCAAATTCTACCCCTATAAATCCTTGGACTCATTTAACAAGAACTAGGTGTTATAAATGGGCTGTGTATGGTTGGTTTTTTTTTTTTTTAAGACATAAAAACATCCCTCAGGGTTCGTTTGGCAAAGGGAAGAACATAATATCAGTCATGAAATAAAAAAGATATCRAGAAAGACTAGGAGACTAGGACAGCTGCCAAGGAYGGAGCTGAGCAGCACCATGAGGAGAAGAAGGCCTGCGTCGGGGCCTATGCTCTTTGCAAGCTAGAGCCATCACAAGGCCACAAACGTTTTTCGAGACCACACTTTTATTTTTTATTTGCATGTGTTTCTATGCTTTTGATGGCTTCAATATTTCATAATTTTCACTGGAACTTCATATCATGAACATTTATAGACTGTGATGGTTTATTGTAACCAATGCCAGGGATAAATCAAATTACTAAGGGAAAAAGTTCATTTTGGGTCAGAGTTTTGAAGGTTACATCTCACACTCAATGGACCTTGTACTACTGGGCCTGTGGCCCGGCAGCACATCAGACTAGAGGAATACAATCGAGGGAACTACTCCCTTTGCAATGTCCAGGAATAATAATAATTTAAAAAGGAAGGGAAGACAATATCTCAAAGCCTCTTTAAAAGCATGATCCCAGAGATTCAAAACTTGCCCAGATGCCCCACCACCTAAAAGTTCCATCACCTTAAAACAATGACAAGCTTGGAATAAAGTCTTAATAACAGAGGCATCAGGGGACTCCTAGACTAAGCCGCAGAAAGAATACTACCTTAAGGACATTGCCTAGTACATACCAATGGCCCTAGGAATCTCTAGTTATAATGAGCTCTGAGTTTTTCTGTACTGGGCATTGCTGACATGCTGGCAAGACTCAAACAGAAATTATGGACATGATAGCTGAGTCATGTCTCTTAACTGATGGCTTTGATAATAATCATGAAATGTATGTATAATGTCTTGTGTAATGTATTAAGCTGTCAATCAATCTGAAGAGCAATACACTGAGGCGGGAGCAGGATTAGAAGGTGGGACATCCGGCAAGGAGAGAGTAACTCTGAGATAGATTCAGCCACTAAGTGATTTGCCATCCAGACTCAGAGGATGTCAGGCATGGGAAGCTGAGGAGGGGCAACCAGCCATGTGCAGATATAGAATAGAATAAATGGGTAATTGCATTATGAGCAAGTTAGAGGACAAACCTAGGTATATACTATTAAATAAATAAGCTTCCAGTCATGATTCAGGAATTGGGGCATGGGTGGAAAAACCCAAGGATATGATTAGATAACGTATTTAATCACTCTCTAGAAACAAAATAAAAACTTTGTCATTAAATATACTCTTTTATTTCTTGGTTGCTTGATTGGTTGGTTTTGAGACATGTCTCAGAATAGCCTTGAATTAATTATGGAGCTAAAAAATGGCCTTGAACTCCTGATCTTCCTGTCTGTACTTTCTCAGTGATAGGGTTGCAGGTATGCACTACCATAAGATGCAACCTGGGGATCAACGCAGGAGCTTAACGCATGCTCAGCAAGCATCCTAAGTTAAACACAGATCCCGCCCTTATATATGTTTTAAATTTGAAGTATTTAGATTTTCCTTAAATAAATCATAACATCGCTCTGAATTTGTATTTCTTGGGCTTGTCTCTGTTTATCATTCTACCACTGTGCTCTCGAGCATGTGCCATTTAAAGTTAAAAAGACTTAACTATAAAAAAATAACAGCAAGCATTCTTTAATAGAGCTCTTTCAAAGAAAGTGCCCTCACACATTTAATATTCTGCTATGGACAAACAGCACATGCATAAGGATATCCTACCATCCTTAAACTAAAGTTTAAGAGGGTAACACAACTTATTTGGACAAATGAATCCCAAAGTAACTCCAAAGAAAAGGCTACCCACTTTGTAGTACACATTTTCACAAAGAAAATAACACTGACCTTGAAGAACAGTTATAACATTTAACTGCAATAATAAGTGACTTTAAACCCCATTAAGTGTTCTAAACCTAAATGATCATGTGTGTAAGAGAGACAGAGAAAGTGTGTGTGTGTGACAGAGGGGTATATATGAGTGTGAATGAATGTGTTTGTGTGAGAGGGACTGTGTGTTTGTGTGTGTGTGTATGTGTGTATACAAAAGTATAACAAACTGTTCTACTTAAGACTTAACTCTCACTTTTACTAAAGTTATATTGAAAGAGGTGTTAATGATTTTGTTTGAAGAGCTGGAGAGATAGCTTAGTATGTAGAGGATTTGCCATGCAAGCATGAGCTCCTGTGTTGAATCCATGCCTGTAAACACAATACTAGGGAGACAGACACAGGTAGATCCCTAGGAACCTGGTCTAAGAGTTTAGTCTAATGGATCCATAATCTCGAGGCCGATGAAAGGCCCAGTCTCAAAAATCAAATGCCCAAAGAATTACACACGAGGACACACACACACACACATACACGCACGTGCGGGCACACCCACTCATGTGCATAGCACACAAATGCACTTGTATATACATGAATATGCATATACATTATATGTGTGCATAAATACAAAATCTTTCACTGTAATCCTTGAATGAATCTGAAAATGCTAAATATTTACATAGCCACTTACATAACCTCCTCTAAATGGTCAGGTTTTCTAAAAAATAGCTATAGTTATATTTTCATAGTTAAGAACAGAGAAGGGGAGGTGAAAGAAGGAAAGAAAGGAAGGAAGGAAGGAAGGAAAGGAAGGAAGGAAGGAAGGAA
This sequence comes from Apodemus speciosus, assembly GCA_002335545.1. Lineage (NCBI taxonomy): Eukaryota > Metazoa > Chordata > Mammalia > Rodentia > Muridae > Apodemus > Apodemus speciosus. The sequence goes on from BDUI01000993.1 coordinate 204,409, forward strand.
GGAAGGAAGGAAGGAAGGAAGGAAGGAAGAAAGAAAGAAAGACAAGAATAAGGAAACAAAGAAAGAAGGAAAGAACGAGACAAAGAAGGAAAGAAAGAGACAAAGAGAGAAAGAGAATAGGAAAAACAATTTGACCCAACTTGTAGGTTTATGTCTCCAAGAACAGAAAGGAAACAGGATTTGATTTTAAAAGGAGTGTACTTATATGGGACATTGGGGGGGGGGCAGGGAAACCAGGAAAAGGGAAATGAAATGTAAATAAAGAATATATCCAATAAAAAAAAAACTGGAAAAAAAGGAGTCTTCTTGAGCTCAACAGGAAGAACCATGCCCTTGAAAAATCAAGTGAAGGGCAAGTTTCCCAAGCAAAACTCTGAGAAATCCATGTTGCCTCCCTCAAAAGTCAACACTGGCTGTGTGCCCTTGGCCAGCATGGAGACCAAACTTAGCAGCATCTGTCAGAGTGGAGGGCATGATTTTGTCCACAGCCACCCAACTTGGCAGCCACAAGCAAGCAATGGCATTAGCGAATTGGAGAAAAGTCAAATGCTGTTCTTCTCTGGGAGAAATTGAACTCTTTCGGCTCCCATTTGGAGTGTGGAAGCTCCTCCAAGAGCATGGCTCTGTCAGAGAGGAAGGATTTCCACAAAGAAACGGCTACACTTCCTGTCCGTATAGAGGAAGATTTAAGTCAATTTTAGTTTGTGCTTAAAAGTCACAGAGAAGTACAAACTCAAAAATCCTTATATATGTACAAGGGTCTCAGGAAGTGCCACCTTCAGAAGATAAACTGTCCATGTTAACATGGTAATCACACTTTGAGACAGATCACATTTAGAAGGAACTATATGTAACTTAATTCTCTAAAAGGAAGAATTCCAGAAACATGGAATTCCCAGAAAGGCATCATGATAAACCTACTCGAGGACATCTACCCTCACACAGGACCAGGTCAGGTGGAGAGGAAGATATGCATGCCTACAGCACATTAGTACCACACAGTAGGCACAGCCACACTACTAAACAACTGGGACATGCTCCTTAAAAGAACATTGTTGGAATCCAGTGGGATTCCATCCTCAATAATGTTGGCTAGGACATCTGAAATTCTTCACAGTAGCTGGAGAAAGAATGTTATTCTGTGGGATGAGTGAATTTAGGAGCGAAAGCAGGAAGAATGATTGTACTTGCTAGTTTTGTGTGTCAACTTGACACAAGCTGGAGTTATCACAGAGAAAGGAGCCTAAGGAAATGCCTCTATGAGATCCAGCTGTAAGGCGTTTTCTCAATTAGTGATGAAGGATGGGAGGGCCCATTGTGGGTGGTGCCATCCCCAGGCTGGTAGTAAAAGGTTCTATAAGAAAGCAAGCTGAGCAGGCCAGGGGAAGCAAGCCAGTAAGTAACATCCCTCCATGACCTCTGCATTAGCTTCTGCTTCCTGACCTGCTTGAGTTCCAGTCCTGAATTCCTTTGGTGATGAACAACAATGAGGAAGTGTAAGCTGAATAAATCCTTTCCTTCCCAACTTGCTTCTTGGTCATGTTTGTGCAGGAATAGATTTGACAATGATCAAAGCACCTGGGGACTAACGAGCAACTAGAAACATCTGTGACCTGGGAGCTCACATTTAGTGGGAGTCCCCAGCACAGTCCAGGCTAAAGAAACCATGTCTACCTATAGTTCACAGAATAGAAAGGATGAGGGAAATCAGACTTCTCTTCGAAAATATATACAACCTCTGTGGTTTAAACATGAAATGTCCCTCATAGGCACCCATATTTAAATCCCCACAGATGATGCTGTTTAGGAAAATTATAGAACCAGGTGAACTATTACATTTAATAGCCCTGTCTCACTTCTGCTTGCTCTCAGCTTCCAGCTGTGAGCCTCATACTCCTGCTGGTATGTATTCCCAGACATAATGAACTGTGTCTCCCTGACCTGTAAGCCAAAAGAAGCCATGCCCTCCTGAATTGCTTCTTGTTGGGTCATAGCAACAAGAGAAGTAACTACTGCAACACCCTTGAAACGCCAAGGATCATCAAGGCCTTGCTTATAGGGTGAGGCGTTGTTTCATAAAACACTAAATCCCAGGCATTCAGTTTTACTACTTGGAGACTAGGGAGTCAAATGCTATGGTGAAAGCCTGCTAGCTCAGAGAGGCATAGAAAGCTCCCAGCTGACCTTCTTACTCCTACGACATCCCAGAAGAAAAGGCTCTTTTTCCATCTCTACACTGTCTTACTTGAATACACTGCCTTAAATAGCCTTCTATTCTACTAAAGACTCTCCTTTCTACTTCTTTATGTATTCTTTGGCTTGGCTCTTGGATTAAAGGTGTGTGCTAGGGCTGAGCCACAATACAGCAAGGCTCTTCTAGTTCACAATATCGAGGTTCACAGTGTGAGCAGTGAGATAACAATTCCTAAAGTGSGGTAAATGGAATGGGAGCCTAAGTAACAAAATTTGGATTTGAACACATTCCCCCAATTCATTTTAGCAAAATCTATTAACTTTCCTGATTTATATAGGCTTAAAATTCAGAGCTGAGTGTATCAATGATGACAATGTTGCCTGATGACCTACCAGGAAGAGGACAGTAAAGCTCAATTGTATTGTAGCTATATTGGGCTACAGTGATCAATTGTTCTCAACCCTCCTTAATTCTGCAACCCTTAAATACAGTTCCTCACATTGTAGTGACCCCCCCCCCCAGCCAGAAGGTTATTTGGCCGCCGTTTCCTTTCTGTGATTTTGCTATTTTGATGACCCATAACAACAATATCTGAAATGCCACTCCAAAGGGGTCCARACYCACAGGTTGAGAACTACTGAAATAAAGAGGTGTTTCATTGGTTTCAAGAGCACTRGCTGCTCTTCCAGGGGATCCAGGTTAGRTTCCCRCCAACAATATGATGGCTYACAGCCATTTCTAGTTACAGAGGATCCAATATCATCTTTTGACCTCCAAAGTCACGTCATGCACATAGACACTCATGCACATGAAAGAAAAAATGTCATTCCTTCACAATAGTAGATAATCAGACGTAAACAAATGYTTCCTAAGTGTGCACATTAGCTATTAACAGGACACAAAGCATCTGTAGATTGCAAACTACCAACACGGAATGCAGAAAAGGAGCACAGGATTTCCCACTTGGGATCAGTAGACAGTGGCAAGATTTTCAGTGCTGGGAAAGAAAATGAATAAGAAAGATTCAATTTTAGTTGAACTCAATTAACTTTTATATGGCAGACAGAATTAGCTATGCACCAAATACTTTGGAAAGAGCCAGAGCAGCAGTAGAAAGACAAAACAAACTTAGAGCTTACATAAATCCTGACTTATTGGGAAGAACKTCCAAGGAAGCACATCCTCATGAAATGTTAGATGTCTGCTGTCTCAAGTTGTTTACTTGGAAAGAATTATTGGCAGACATTATTCATGATTCGCATGGATGGTGAGTTAGTCCTTTGGGTAGGCAATAAAGAAGAAATGATAAGGTTGTCCTGGAGGAACATTGTGGTGGTTTGAAAGGGAATGGTCCCCATAGGCTC
>BDUI01000994.1:116138-131691 GCA_002335545.1 Apodemus speciosus
TCCCTCCCCCCCCCCACACACCTCTTGTAGCTAAGGATCTTTTTTTGATCCTGGTGTTTCTATTTCTTGAGAGTTGGCTTTACAGGAATATGCAGCCGCCAGAGGTGGTCTGTGGGGTGCTGGGGTTTGAAAACCCAGCGCTTCCTGCATGCTAGGCGAACACCCTACCAACTGAGCCACATTCTCAGCTTGAAGCTCTCTCTATTTTTTAAAAACCTTTTTTGTTTTTGTTATTGAAGACAGGGTTTCTTTCTGCAGCGCTGGCTAGCCTAGAACTCACACCGTAGACCAGGCTGGCTTCAGTCTCAGAGATCTGCTGGCCTCCACCTCCCTGCACATACTTATGCACAGACATACTCATATATGCAAAAAATTAAAAAACATATACATATATATATATTTAAAAACTCAGATTCTGTGTTAATTGACTGCATCAAATTCTAAGCCAGATTAAAGATTAAATTCTAAACTGGGATTAAAGGCATGAGCCACCACACCTGGCTTTATTTGTTTATTTAGGTTAAAAACATATTTTTAAAGATTTAATTTATTTTATGGGTACATGTGTCATGTTCACGCAAGTCCCGCAGAGGACACAAGGTGTCTGAATCCCGGAAACTGGTATCTCAGGTGGTTATGCGCTGCCTAGTAGGAATGCTGGGAACCAAAGCCCCGTCCTTTGCAAGATCAACYTGTACAGCTTTTAACCACTGAGCCAACTCTTCAGCCAGAGGGTCTCTTTTTAATGCAATGTCCTGGAAAGAATGGACTGCTGGTATATTTGTTAATATCAATCGGAGGTTTCTACCCCACCTTAAATTATTTACTTGCCAGATAAAAGACACAAAAACCTTTATATTGGCGGCCACCGTAGGCGGACTGCAAGATGGCGGCTTCCATCTTCACGGGCGCCGTGAGAGCTGCCTCAGGAATATTACGTCCCCTGAATGTCTTAGCATCTTCAGCCTATTGGAACTGTGCCAAGAATGCCTGTCTTAATTCTGCTCTGCGCACCATTCATTTGAGACATATTCAGACATCACTTGTTTCCTCTGCTCCAAGGCTTGTCACTTATGTTGGACACCTGACATATGGACCTACTGCAACAGTCCTTAATAGAGTGGCCACATTGGTTCCCAGTGTCCTGAAGCCACCGGTCAGAGCTCTAACATACTGCAGCACACGGAAAGGCAAGAGAAACACAGTAAAATCGGTTGTGCATCGCTTCCTCCGACTTCATTCTGGCCTCTGGCTAAGGAGAAAGGCTGGCTATAAGAAAAAATTATGGGAAAAGTCAACTGCAAGAAAGAAGCGCTTGAGGGAATTTGTGTTCTGCAGCAAGACCCAGAGTAAACTGCTACATAAAATGACGACATCTTTCTGGAAGAGGCGCAACTGGTACGCTGGTGATCCTTACCAGATGTACCACGACCGAACAAACCTGCGAGTATAGCTCAGAGCTGTCGTAGTTCCCAGCTGTGGAATGTGGCTCTTTGTGTACATGATGCCCTTGCAGACGTGAGTATGCCTTAGACTGTAAGCTGTACCAGCTGATAGGCAAGCTCCGATTACCACCGTTGTGCATTAAACATTCCCAGAGTTGACATAGAACTAAAAGTTAAATTTATTGTGCATTATTTTTAAAAAAACCTTTATATTTATGATAAACTTTAAAGCACTAGAGCTGGGCAGACTCTACCCTCTAAGCTATCATGTTCACTTCCTGTCAATAACTGAGTTATAACTCTCCATGTTCCATCTGGGATGCCCCTACTCCAGCTGGCCAGCCCTCGTGGCCGTGTTTTCATGATTTACCTGCCCCATGGCATCTTCTCTTCCTTCCACCTTTCCTCTTCCTTTGTGATCTCGGCCTCAGACCCCAAGTCCAGAAACTGAAACCGCCTACCTCCTGCCCAGCTATGGGCTGTCGGCATCTTTATTCAACCAATGGTTTWAAATTAAGGAACAAGGTGCTATACCACTCKTGGGTCCAGACGTCCCAAGGTGCAGATTTTAACATTACAATGCTTAGCAACAGACCAAACCTCAACTACGGTTCTGACGGTGGCTTCCGTGTCCTGCGATGGCAGGGCTATTCCAAGTCAGAGGCTTTCCTGAGCGCACATGCGCAGACACGGGCGCATATTTATCCGTGCGAGCTGCACATCTGCCTCGCTCCTGCACCCGTCCGCCTCAGAGGCTCCCTCTGCCACAGCCCTGTCTCTCATTCCAAGATGGCCCTGCTGCTTGGGTTCTGAGAGGCTGCCTTTGCCGGGGCACTAGTCTGGGTGAGGATCTTTCTGCACTGGGTAAGTGGGTGGGGCAGGCCAGGAACAGGTGGCACACCTTCTTCGGAGCAAGGAGGCAAAGACCCCCTATTCTCTCTCTCTCTCTCTCTCTCTCTCTCTCTCTCTCTCTCTCTCTCTCTCTCTCTCTCTNCTCTCTCTCTCTCTCTCTCTCTCTCTCTCTCTCTCTCTCTCTCTTCCTTGGTCCTTACTGGGGAAGACAAATAGGCTTGCTAAGGCTTCTGCAGCCCCTGCTTCCCTTACTGAATGACAGCTCGCCACTACCGCAACTGAGTGCAGATCAGGGAAAGTGGCTATATAGTGTCTAGAGCAGGAATGAGGACAGTTGGGCCCACAGTAGCACAGGATAGCTGGTCTATCCTGGTCTCACCTGTCAAGTCTCCTTCCACAGCCTTCCTCCTTTTCTGCAGGAAAGAGCAGGGCCCAGTGCCCATGGGGGCCTGTGATCTACCAGAGATCCCCTCCATCCTGGTATCTGTTTTGCGTGGACCCCCAACTCCCTTGTTTGTGTTCCCCAGGGRGCCCTGTAGGTCTGGTGGTAGCAGCGGGAGGCAGTGGGGGGAGGAAGCATGAGGATGAGCTGTTTGGATTAAAGCATGCCTACCCTCCCCTCACCCCCCCCCCTTGTCCTTACGGAGGGGAATGCTGAGTTTGGAGACTGGGTGGCAGGGAAATGGGAGCCCTGAGTCAAGCTCGGAGACATCAAAGTCCAAAGAATCTAATCACAGCTCTGGATAAGGAGCAGGATCCTGCCCTGACCCCAAAGCCCCAAGCTAAACACTGATAATGAGCCAGGGGGTGATGGGGTCCAGGCTCTGCCTTGCCGCTGCCCCGCCCCCCAGCGAAGCCTCAGCTGAACAGCCTCACTGGGTTTGCTTGGGTCCGTCTGGGTGTGCCTGGCTGGCTCTCTTTGAGCATAGGCGTGGCTGCTGTGGCCGCCTGGAACGGGGCTCCTAAGAGAAAAGTAGAGAGCCCAGCTGGGGAACCTGACCAGAACGGGAAGCCACCCAACTTAGATATGGAGGATTTCGCTCTGTACAGGGTGGGGAAACTGAGGCCTGGAGCAGGCAAGGGACTGATGGCCTTAGAGCGTCTTCATGTACCACAAGGAAGGGTTCAGAGGCCTCCAATGATCCTTACAGAGTCGGCCTGAAGCTTCCATTGAGTAGATTCTGGGGATGGGTGGGGGGACACCTGCTTCTTCCTAAGTATAGCGCTCCCCCACTTACCCTTTCTAGAGTAGCTGAGGCTGAGATCCAGAGGGCCTAAGGAGGATCTCTCTGTGCCCATGGCCCCTCAGGCCTGCTGTGGACATTACTGGGGTCTCACCCATAACATTGCTACCCCAGTTTCTAAAGTCCAAGATGGACTGACGCTTGCCACCCAGGTCACCCTCAGAGAGCAGAGGTCAGACTGAAGGTACAGGTTGCTGATGTGGGGTCCCCACAGAAACACATCTGGCCTCCAAGACGGCCAGGGTATGGCATGCTCAGCTCCAAAATGTCCAGTGGCCAGGTGACCCGCTCTGCAGTCTCTGGCTCCAGGGCTGGGTCACAGGGTGAAGGGTTTGTCCTCTGGGCCCCTTGCTGGGATCTGTTCCTCCCCCCCCCTATATTCCTTCCCCACTTCAGGGGGTGACCCTTTCTTCCCAAGACAAGCCTCAGAACCCTCCTTTCCTCCACTCACGTTCTCCTCCCCATAGCAATGGCGGTGCATCCACTGTCAGTGTCCTGTTAGGTGCACCGCCAGAACATGCCTCAAATCTGGGGGCTTGCATAATAAACGACTCCAGAGGCTGGAGTCAGGGTGCCAGCAGATCTGACACCCATGGGGACTCCTTGCAGGTTCCTAGACTGCCATCTTCTCCTTTGTCAACTCGAGGCAGACGGCACTTAGTCTTTAAAGGGCACTAACCAGGGCTGGAGAGATGACTCAGCGGGTAAGGGCATTGACTGCTCTTCCAAAGGTCATGAGTTCAAATCCCCGCACCCACACCGTGGCTCACAACCATCCGAAAACAGATCTGACACCCTCTTCTGGTGTCTGAAGACAGCTACAGTGTACTTACATATAATAAATGAATAAAATAAATAAATCTTTAAAAGGGGGGGCACTAACCCATTCATTCAAGAGGGCTCCATCCTAGTGACTGATCACACCTTGAAGATTTTTTTTTTCTCCTAATGCCACCTCAGTGGAGGGCAGGATGTCAATATTAGGAGCTGAGAGATGCAAACATTTAGTTCATAACAACTCCCAGTTCTGTCTCCTTCCCAGCCCTCCCCTTGTCCACCCAGAAGCAGGCTCCGCCCTGTCACATTCTATGTTACAAAGCACCTACTCAGGACCCGGCAAAAGCATTCTATTGCTCTCAGATAAAGTCCACCTGGCCCTGGCCTCAAGGCCCATGTGCCCTGTCTCCAACCATAGCCTTTCTCACCCTGCAAAAATTTCTCTAGTCTTTTCTGACCCTTCTTTTGCTCTGCCACGATCCAGCCTTTGCACCTGAAATTCTCTCTGCTTCGAACTTCCTTCCCTGAGATATCCCTCAGTCCTTGTCGTGTCACTCATGTCTCTGCTCCAATCTAACTTCCCAGAGGCTACCCTTGACAGTGGCATGTAGGGCCACGAGGTCCCATCACGGCTGGGTCCCCAGCATAGTGACCAGCACACTTGCAAGTAAATGCTCAAGAAATACTTTGTTGGATACACAGATGGATGAGCACTCACACCGCACTGAGCCGCAAGCCTCCTCACCACCCACAGCATGGCCCCCTGCAGGCATTCGCAGATACTCAGATCTCTATCTCATAGACCACAGAGGGAAGCCACCTCCACTTTCCCTGTCCACCCCAAGCTATCTTCTCAGCCCCTCCCCCACCCACACTCCAGGCTCTTCTCTCCCAGCAGGCCAATTGCTAGGACCACACCCTTCTGTCCTTCCCCAAATCTACAAGATCAGGATCCACCTCCTTCTGGAATGGCCCCATATCAGCTGCCTGTTGCTATGAAAACCACAATAAGGCTAAGCGCGTGCTGTGAGTCAAGTAACCACTGAGAATTTTATGTGCTTCTCTCTCTTTCTCTCTCTCTCTCTCTCTCTCTCTCTCTCTCTCTCTCTCTCTCTCTCTCTCTCTCTGTGTGTGTGTGTATGAGTGTGTGCACATGTGTGTATAAGTACATGCACACATGTGTGAGGATATGTATACATGTGTGTGCTTGTTGCCTCTGGAGATGGACATCCGGTGTATTCCTCAATTTTTTTTTTTTTTTTTGTCCACGTTAATTTCTGAGACAGGGTCTCTCACCAAACTTAGAGCAGCTCACTGATATGGCTGAAATGACTGGCCAGCTATCAACTCCAGGGGACCCTCCTGTCTCTGCCCCCCAGGCACTGGGATTACAGTGTGCAACTCTGCACATGGATATTTATGTAATCTCTAGGGACTGGATTTAGGTCCTCAGTATATACGGCCAGTATTTTTACCTGCTCAGCCATCTCCCCAGTTCCCCCGTGTGCATCTTTTGATTCCGCTCATGGTAAGTCTAGGTACTAATCAATCATTCCCCACTCCCCACAATAGCCGAAGAAACAGATTCAGAACGGGGTATGCTGAGGCCCTACAGCTATCAGGGACACGAGCACATGTCCCATAATACTGTCCTTCAGACAAAAGCTTTGGGGAGTTCCAGGCTTTGTTAGGGCCAAGGCCACACAATCCAGATTGTATATCCTGGATGGCCAATGTTTACTTGGGAAATCAAGGCCACTGTGTAAACCGGGCCTCACCCCCCATGTACCAATCTGTTGATATGTTCCTAGGCAAAGAGAGACAAGGAACCTCCAGGAACACCTGGCACCTCTTCCCCACCCCCATTCTTCAGGCCCAGCCTGGTGCACACAGCCAGAGACCAGAGATTTCACTGATTATGTTCCTTTCCCCAGGGAGCTGGGAGTCTTAAGCACTCGTTGTTTCTCCCCGCCTCACTCTGTCTGGGACTCTCTTACCAGTAGGGACAATGGGACATGCTGAAAGACAGAAGTGCAGCGGATGGAAGGAAGCAACAGGGAGAGTCTTCCCGAAACCCCCATGAGGGGTCTCAGCTCCCTGCTAATGGGATCAGAACTGAAGAAGGAGACAGGGGAAGACATAGCCACCCAGCTCACAGGTCCAGCGGGAGTGCTACGCCCTGTGCTGTTCAAAACCAGTGATCATAGAAATAACAGCTCACATCAGAGTCGGTAGTGATGGCTTTGATCCCCGGGGCTTCCCAGGTCCTCCCCAGGGGCAGTTCTGCCAGCAGAGTCCATCCTGGAGAAACAGGGTCCATTGAGGTGTCTACCCAAAGAGCAAGACAAGAGACAGAGAAGATGCCACGGAGACCAGGGTGGCTTCCTGCCTGTCTCTAGTACAGAATGAAGCCTCAGGCAGCACTAAGTTAAGGGAGTGGGGTACCGAGCTAAACTCTCACGGCCCAACCGCCATGGGGACTCTCTTCGCAGACAGTTTCCAAACCTGAGTCCCAGCACTAATTCTTCATCACCTCCATGCCCACAGCAAGAGTTGGTGCCACCCAATCCCAGGGCATATACTCAGCCGAGAGAGGGAATCTGGATGCATGGACCATTCAAAACACCCACACTAGACGTAGAGACAGGAGCATGGCGGGTGTTTATATAGAAAAAGGCACGATGGTCCCAGGCCAGGCTTGAGCTCCCAAGAACCAGAAGTGAAATAAGCAGTTACAGTGTGTATTAGTGGAATCGCAATGTCTAGAACAGGGCAACACCTGGTGGCATGTAAAAAGTCAGGCCTGGGTGTGGCTTTCAGCCACAGCTCAAACAAGAGTTCAGAGGGCATGCTGGGAAAAACCAAATGCAGATGTAAGCAGTGCCAGTCATTAACCATTTACGGCACACTTAACTGTGGACCAGTTGTATGGCTTGTGTTGGGAGGACATTTTCTTATTTCACTATTGCAATCCTTCCCGGAGGGAGGGACTATCATTATCCCTGTGTGACAGATGAAGAAACTGGTGGCAAGAGGTCAAATGGTGCCACCAAGCCTCAGGGAGAGCCCTTGGCAGAGAGGCCRTGAACAGAYTGAGTAGCAGATTCAGGGAGGGACCATGGAGAACACACAGGCTGGGCTTCTATCTAGTGATGGCTAATCCATTTTTTAAAGATTTGCTTTAATTTCTGCACATGAATGTGCCTGTACCACGTGTATGTGTGCTCTCGGGGGCGAGGACGAAGGTGCTGGCTCTCCTGGAGCTGTAGTTACAGTCCTGTGTGAGCCGACAGAGATGCATGCTGGGGACTGAACTTGGCTTCTCCATATGAGCCGGATGTGCAACCACCAAGGCATCTCCCAGCCCTGTGCTGGGTAACCGTGCCCGCCAACTTGACAAAGCCTAAAATCACCCAGGAGAGGCAGCTTTGCGAATGCCTGTGCGTGGGCAGCTCTCTAGAGGAGGTTTAATTGAGATAGGAAGACCCACATTTATGCCCGCGCAGCACCGCGGGCTGGGGCCCCAGACAGGACAAAAAGGAGGCTGCAAGCTGAGCCCCTCCCCCCACTCCTCACAATGGACGCCATGGGGGCAGCTGCCCCACATTCCCACCTCACGTCCTCCTTCCCTGATGGACTTGTGCTCCCCAGTCATCCCTTCCATAAGCTGCTGTGCTCAGGTACCCTTTGTCACAGCAATGAGACAAACAGCTAACACTCCTGGGCTCTTCTCTGCTGCAGACCGCCATGGCTTTTCTGGAGGACCAGCAGCATCTATCATGGCCCTGCCCTTCCCCCCCACCCCCCCCCCCCCCCCACCCCGATAGGATTTCACTTTAAAGCTCTTGTTGGAGCAGCCAACACTCAGGATCCTTTAACCTGCCCTGCCCTGGGAGGTCCTTCCACCCACAAGGAGGAGAAATCAGGGCAGGTGAGGTCAAGCCTCCCACACTCCTACCTGGGCCCCTCCCACGGATAGAAGGAGCTGTCCCTGAGGACGTAAAAGAGTGTACAAGCAGGGTGGACCTGTAGGTGCTGGACGGCTTGGGAGGAGCAGGCTCACTGGGTAGGTAACAAGGCAAGGTCCTGGAATTCCAAAGGACTTCCAAGTGGAATGTGGTTCTACTGAGAATGGAGCCATTTGGCCAGGGGGAGTGGTCCCCAGTCAGGCCAGGCTTGGCCCAGAGCAGGGGTGGGCTAGGGTGGGAAGGACACACGACTGGCATCCAGCCCCAGTACAAGCTGCTAATTAACTTATAGCCTGAGGTGAGTCTCCTCACCTCCTGGCTGTTTCCTCTCCTAGGGTGATAACAAAACCAGCCCAGTGAGGCCTGACAGAGATAAATGAAATGGTCTCTGCCTCTGTGGAAAGCCGTTGTGTGTATATTTGGTGAAGCCTTGTTATTACACAGGGGTGGGTTTGGGGAGGGCCTCTCCGGTCTGACCTGAAATGTCACTCACAGACAGGATGCTGGATCCTGTCCTTTCCTGAGGGAAACCCAGGAGGACAGCAGCGCCTGCTTCTAAAGAAGAAAAGGGAGTGCTCAGCCGCTAATGCTGGCTAACGATCTTTGGATAGCATGGCTGATTCCATCTAAGGTCCCAACCCTGATTTTTTTGTGGGATGGGTCCCAACACAGGGACAGCTGTCACCCTCCTGGGCACTGTGCCCATTCTCCCATCCATCCCTTCCTGTAGGAAAGCTGTCCACTCCTCTCTACCCTTTCCCTGGGAGAGGAAAATTCCTGTAGTAGCTGTGGGTCAGGGGCAGAGGAGGAAGGAAAGGGAAGGACCCACTGGGCTGGGAGCCAATTCTGGGGGCGTGTGACTTGGGCTTTCTCACTAAAGCAACAGTGACTTGTTTTGGGGGACCCAGGGAATCAGAGCAGCCTTTGGGGGCAAGAGGATGAGGATATGTGTCTATAAAGGAATGATGGAGCAAGCCTGAAGTTGGGGGGGAGGCTCGAGAGTGGGGACAGCTGTTGTCAGGAACAGCTGGGCCTTTTGGTTTTGAGATGGGATCTTACAGCACTGGAACTTGCTATGCAGACCAGGCTTGCCTTAAACTGAGATCCACTTGCAGCTACCTCCAACATGCTAGGGGTAAAGATGCATGCTGCCATATTTGAAATCTGTCTACTTTCAAAGAGGAGTCCTATTCATCTGGCTGGCTACTTGTCACATCAGCTCCATGTCTTCCGGGGGCAGAATGAGACTCATTTCCAATAAACAGGTGCATGTGTGACATTGCAGAGAGTGGTGAAGCCAGGGACAGAATCTGGTCTTTTGGCAATAGCCAATGTCTGGCCACCCCTTGGTAGTCTGTCCCTTAGCATGGCGGAGTCCGGAGAACTAGGAGTGTAATTCAGTGTGGGCTGTTTGCTTAGTATACATCCATGCCATAAGGGTAGAGGGCAAGAGAGAGAGAGAGAGAGAGAGAGAGAGAGAGAGAGAGAGAGAGAGAGAGAGAGGGAGTCAGTCAGCATGGACCTGTAACTGTCAAAGCATGCCTAAGGTCCTAAGCTCTGACCCAGGCAGAGGCATATCTGCCTCCGCGCTGGCCCCTCAACCTTGTTTGATCTTCCTGTGTACAAACACCAGCCTTCCTAACTGGAGGCCTCAAGAAGCAATCAGGATCTGCACCGGAGGACAGGGGACAACAGCGATGCTGCCTCAGGAAGCCGGAGGGGCCAGTAGCATCCTGCCACAGTGTGGGAGTGAGCCTGTTCTGCAGAGGGTCATCCCCTAGCTCAGAGTTCAACAGGCTGGCAAAGAGAGAGGTTGTGTGCAGCCAGCGACTCATTGGAAGGCAGCAGTGCCCTGGTCTCCTGCCCATTTTAGAAAGTAGAAGTGACACCCACAGTCAGGAGGGTATCATCAGTCTAATCTCCATACAGAAGAAGCCAAAGAAACGAGGCTGGATAGCGGCAGAGGGAAACCGGCGAGCCCCGTCCTGGACTGTAGCTTTGATGAAGAGGCTATATGCTCGCTGCACAGGACAAGGGGCTGGGACACAAAAAGCGCCCAGAGAAGAGGCCTGTCTATGTCTTGGGCAAAGTGGCTCTCCTCCTCACTGCTGCAGAGGCTCCTGGTCCTTGGCCCCTCATTCCTCAGGTCAAATGCAGAGAGGAGACACAGTGGGCTCTGAGAGGAAGGATAGGGCCCTGCCACAAGAGGGCACCAGGTGGCATGAATATAGATGGGGGGTGGGCAAGAACCCTCCCTGGGCCTGGTGGGCCAAGGAAAGGAGAGGCCCCAAGGTGCTCCATTCTGGGCTGTTCTCTAGGAAAGCCCCAAAGGATAAACTGGAAAGCTAGTCAGACACATATGGTTTTCCTTTGGCTGTTTCTGAGATTCTAGAAAATCTCCTGTGAAGGGTCTGACGCAGGCGCAGTTGTGCCGGGGTAGCTGTGTGAGGAGAGGCTGTGGTCTGCCTTCCGCTCCACACATTCCGGACAGCAGAGGCTCCTGGGGCTTGCCTGAGGGCCTTCAGAGTCTTGTGAAGTGTCTCTCCCCTATTTCCGGTCCACTGTAGCCTGCGAGGTGACCATCATCTCTCAGGTCGCATTTCTTCCCAGACTCCTTCTGCATCTGAGCTCTCAGCAGTGAGCTCCCATCTCAGCAGAAGCAAGAGCTTGCCCATCCTTGGGAACTTTTACATTTTAGGCCAGGGTTTCTTAGAGAAGAAAAAGAAGTGACCACAGACTTTACAACCCCCACCCCTGGATTTGCCATGAATGAAGCCCCTATCTCTGCAAGRCCTCCTGTCTACCCAGACCCTGCCAGGAAACACTGCATAGACGAGAGCACTCACTGAGTCAGAATTTAAAAATAATTATATTAATAATAAATATGTTAAGTTACATTTAAAACAATAAATAGAAAAATAAACTGATAAATAAAATCAACAGGTACAAAATGTYTCAAAACTCCAACAAAAAAAAAGGAGAGGAAAAGAAAACTGAAAGCACAGACACATGGACAGACTAGACAGACTGACACTAGGGAAGGGTGCGAACTGCAACCTTGAGAACCCTTCACAGTTTACATCATGGCTCCCTCCTCTCCCGCTCACCCTCTCCTCTCCCAGCTTGGGAAACTGGACCTCAGTGGCTGACATCTTTGGGGACCCAGGCAATGCAGGGAGGTGTCTTCTGCAAAGCAGCTGTGAGTCCTGGGCTGGTGGGTGAGGAGGAGTCCCCTGCTGTAGGCAGAGGCAGGTGGAGGACCAGGTCTACAGAGGCAGGTCGGTGCTGTTGTGCCGAGTCTTCCTGACAGTGCCGTCATCTCGGGGCAGAGCCCTCTGCAGGTTGGACATGGCCACCGTTTTCTTGAGGTCAATCACGGCATAGGAGTCTGAGCTGCGAGCAGGGTGTGGGGTGGGCCCAGGAGCTCCAGACACTGAGGGGTTCTGGGGCCCCTCGGGATGGGCTGTGCCCCAGCCCTTGAGCTCCACCTGGATGTAGTTGAGCTGCCTCGGGGGCTCAGGGCCCTGCCGGCGGAAATCAAAGTTGAAGACCCGCGGGGAGCCTCGACGGCGGGTCAGTGGGACGGGGAAGCTGCTGTGGCTACGGGCAGAGGCCCGGGTGCTGGTGGGCTTCTGTAGCGGGGTCTCATCCTCCTCCCCATCCGGGAAGCCATTTGAGGATGGGGTAAGCCCATCCCTGGAGTCCCCATCATCCCCAGCCTCCCCGCCCAGCTGCTGGCCTTGGCTCTCCCACACAGGAGGAAGTGGGGGCAGGTTCTCATAGTGCAGCAAGGCAGCCCGGCGGTGGGCCAGGCCACTCCACCCTCGCTCCTCTGGGCTCAGTCTCCAGCCAGCCCCTTGCTGCAGGCCCCCGCTGACATTCTCATAGGTGCATTTGGGCTGGGCTGGGCACTCGGAAGGGCCCTCGTTGTTGTTGTTGTGGTGGGGAGGGTCCTGYATGCTGGGGCACAGGCTCTGGCACTTCGTCACCTGCCGACGAGCAGGGGTGGGGCCCAACACGAACTTGACCTGCCCTGGCTGCAGTAACACCTGTGGGTCCCGCTGCTGGTCAGAAGCCTGTGTCTGTGCTGGGAAGGGCACCCTGCCCTCAGGCAGCGGCTGCAGGCAGTGGCGAGTCCTGCTGTCCTCTTCCCCGGTTGGTGTGTTGACATAGGTGTGAGACTGCAAGGGTAAAGATGGTAAGTGAATCAAGTGGTTCCAAGGACTGGGAGAATGGGGAGGGCAGAGGGACAGGACCAGAGAGGACAGGAAAAGAGCTAGAGTTTCTCCTGCCGCCTCCAACCTCCTACCCCAACAAGCTGCTTCTCCTGCTCCATAGAGAGGGCCCTAACAAATCTCTTCTGTTTTCACAACCTTCCCTAGGCCCCGCCCAGCACATGTGCACCTGCTCATCGGAGGCAATGAGGGTGTGGGTAGACTCCTCCCCAGGTGAGGGGTGTCGCAGACTGCTTGTGGAGGGTCGGCGAGGAGCGGAGGAGAACCGTGGGCCCTCTCCAGGGCAGCCAGGGAAGCCATTGGAGAAGCTGGACACCGTGTAGCCTAGAGGTAGGTTCAGGGGGAGCAGCCAAGGTGAGCGCCATGGGAGACCCACAGTCATGCACACAAAGTGGGGTGCCCTGCAACCCCTCCAATGGCCAGCAAGAAGCTCCCAAGGCCCTGTTATGACTTACCGCGCTGACCCGCCCTGCCTCCAGAGGCCACCGAGGCTGGCCTCCTACTCTCTCACAGACCTAATTAAACACTGATGGCACACCTGTCACCCCTGGACCATCCTATGACCAGGCAGGCTTTGCCAGGGAGCACCAGGGAAACCTTACAAACATAGGGGCCATTTTAGCCTTTCTGTCTCTCACAGACAGGCCAGGGAGTACAATGTACAGGGCTGTGTGGTGACTCAGTGGCCATCAAGCACAGATTGTGGGAACCGCCACACAAACGTGAGCAGAGATGGCTGTGCCAGCAAGCCAGGAGAAGTGTATTTTGTAAGTGATCCAGGCCAGTAGACAGAAAGAAGCAAAAAGCTCCAGACTGCTGTTTCTATGGCAACCTGAAGTCTTCCTGTCTGCTTCCCAACCATTAGTTGACCCAAGGCCCAGGACTCGGCAGCTCCAGCTTGAGTCACCCAACTGGCCCTGCCCTGGACGGCTCCATCCTCGGGAATGGCTCTGACAATGGAAGAATGTCCAGGAAGACTGGCTCCCCCCAGCTGTCCCCTACCTGCTCCTTGACTTGGGCCTCCCAGCCTGGGGCTCATGTGTGTATCAGGCAGGGTGCCGGGTGCCGGGTGCCGGGTGGGGTCTCTCACCTGCGGGCTCTGCGGGGTGGCTGCTCCGTGTGATGACGACAGGCTCTTCCATCACGTTGATGCTGTTGCACTGCATGAGGTCCTGCAGCAGGTTGAAGATGTCCTCTGCCCTCGAGCACTTGAATGCAAAGATCCCTGGGGAAGGGGAAGAAGCAGTGAGGCCTCCAAGACCCAGTGCCTTTGTTTTCATAAGGATAGGTGCAGGTGCCCCCATCTTCCTGTACCCATCACTCTCTGCTCTCAGCTGCCCCCCAAACCCCCTTCATCCAGAGTATAGCCAACTCTACCCCATCCCCTACCATCTCTGAAGACAGATGGGTCTGACCTACTCCCGGATCACTCACAGAATATTCAGACCAGAGGCTTGCCAGAAAGCAAAGGCCTCCTGTCTCTACACACAGGTTCCTCACAGAGCGTGGGGAGAGACTGAGCAAGGCAGTCCAGTGCTCCTTCACGCAGTAGGCCTCTAAGCACTTCCAAGTCCAGTCTGTCTCCACAGTGGCAGGACTTGACTGAGCACCTGGAACTCAGTGGCTCTGAAGATGCCAGCCTAGGGCTCTGCAACACAGGCCTATGGGACTCAGGGGGAGCTGAGGGGACAGCTCATGTACACATCCGCAGCAAAGATAGATGTTACCAGGTATGGTACCATATAACCACAGCTATCATGAAGTTCAAGGTTAGCCTGAGCTACCCATAAAATCCCTGTCTCAAAACGGGGTGTATATGAGGGTTCCTAGCATGTACGTGGTCCTGAGTTTAATCCCCAGCACCACACCCACAGAATGATAGATACAATTAAACTGGGATATGGACAATGAATATGATATTACTCTTACATACTGTTACCAGTAGCTCCCATTAGTATAGGGTAACTGCAGTTTGTATAAACAGAACGAGAACGACAGCACAATATGCAGAAGCTGGACAAGACGCAAGGACAGAAATGGTGATACATGGCTGTAATCTTGCACGTGGGAGGAGAGGAGAATCCCTGTGACTTGGAGACTAGTCAGGACCACATATAACAAGACCATCTCAAAGGGGTGGGGTGGGGAGAGGAGGAGGAGGAGGAAGAGGGAAGGAAGGGAGAGAGAGGAGAAGGAAGAAAGGAATGTGGGGTGGAGGGGTGCAGCAGAAGTCCAGCGTTAGGAGAGGTCCTGAAGTGGGAGCTCAGACAACCCCTCCTGGGGCCAAGTGCAGATCGACCTCACCAGGAGCGAGGCTGCCTCAGCCTCGCCTCTGCTCACATGCCATGCTTGCCTGTACCACAGGGACGAGGTGCATGGAGGGAAAAGCCCTCGGCAATCAACCCAAACACACGTTGCTTTGTGCTCTTAGGAGAGACAGCTCTGTCTGCCTGCAGCACAATCCCAAGAAGGCCTCCTTGTGCTGAGCATGTGTGGACCTAAGAAGCAAGCCGAGACCTCATGCCCCAACCTCGAGCTCATGAGCAGCCTGCCCGCCTGTCCTCTGGCTGCAGAGGGCACATGGGCAGGGGGAATCGGTATACTCCACTGCCCACAGGTGATGGTGGACAGAGGTCAGGCTCTTGAAGGTTACGCTGTGTACGAGAGACCAAGCTCCTGATGCCCGAATCTGTGCAAGCTACTCAGCCCCGAGCCGTCAGGTCAGTCGGTCTGCTTGACTTCTCTCCCACTGTGCGTGGTGCCCAGGGGGTGTGGCCTGGCAGTTGGAGGTTTTTCCTATTGCAAAGGCAATAAGGACCCTGACGCCATGGCAACAGTGGACCCAGTTGTTTGTCTTTGCTATGTAGGCTCTGGTCTAGGAGCACTGGCTCCTTCCATGAATTGTGGAACAAGCGTTCCCACAAAGGCCTAGGAAGAACAGCAATGACTGAGACATGAAAAGGAGTGGTCTGTGTCCACATAACTCTGCGAGAACATGCTCTGGGCCTTTGACTGAGACCTCTCCCTACTAT
>BDUI01000994.1:134108-144592 GCA_002335545.1 Apodemus speciosus
AGTGCTGGGATTACAGGCGTGCGCCACCACGCCCGGCTCTTTCCGTCAGTTTTAACCTTACTCGCTGCTCCAACCTTGCTCTCTCTTTCCTCCCTTGCCCCCACCCCAATATCCACCAGAAGTTACTACTTCTGATGTTCTCTTCAAGTGAGCTATTGCCACATGATCTTAAGACACCTTATGACTGAACACTGGAATTCACAGAGACTCCCTTGTCTCTGCTTTCCAAGCACTGGGCGTAAAGGTACATGCTGGATTTCTTTATTGAGAAAAACAAGAAGTGCTGGGGCCYAGCACGTAGCTGCTCGGTGGCAGGGTACGTACTTTATTTGGAGCCAGATTCCATTCCCAACACACTAAAACAACTAACAAAAGGCTGAGCTCTCTTCCCAAAGGCCAAAGCAGAGATAAGAGACCTTAGCTGGCTTGTCCCTTCAGGACACTGGTAATCGGATGACATGTCACCACCGACAGGTTTCTGCCTTAATATGGAAAGGACACCACTCAGACCTCTGTGACCTAAGGGGATGAGAGATACACAGAGAAATCCCAAACAGAGGTTTTGTTGTTTTGGTTTTAATGATGGAAATCCAACCCATCGCTTCATCCTTGTTATGCAAGGGCCCTAAGGCAGAGCAACACTCCTAGGCTAGAAGTTTTAAGGGGTTCACTTTGCTGCAAAAAGTATTAATAAATAAGTGAGGCAGTGGATCATCCAGGAATGTCTGCTGCTGCTATCCCGAGCCCCCGGAGGCCTGCTCCCTACAGTCCTCCCACACTAAGAAACTCTACAAAGCTAATAGCTACATCATGGTTCCTACCTCACCCAGGCCATCGGGGAGCTGACCATGGGAGGGGCATGGGAAAGGGTTCCCACTTTATTCCCCTTGTCCTTGGTGGGGTGTCATGGCAGAGTGTCTTCAGAGATGTCACCTGGATCCCTGGGGGTTACACCTGGGGCTCACCTAGCACAGGAGACAGAGACCATACATTAATGGAGACCTATTCTCAACCTCAACTCTTCAGAAAACAGACTTGTTATCCAGTGTAACCCACCTGAACTTTTTGGTCTAGGTTTTAGTGGGTCAGAGAAACCAATGAGCAAAACAAGATTGTGGATGAAAAGACCACAAATTCTCAGCCCTGAGAGGGACTTCTTAGGACCAAAGACAATGAACTTTGAGGTGTCCAGTACCTTCAGTTCACAGCCCTCATCGGAGCCCCCCTCCAAATCCTGGTATATGTGCCTCTCAGAACATCACCTAGCTGGGAGGTGATGGCCCGCGACTTTAGTCCCAACACTCAGAGGACAGAGGCAGGAGATGTCTGAGTTCAAGGCCAGCCTGGTCCATGGAGCCAAGGTTACACAGGAAAACCCTGTCACAACTTCCCCTCCAAAAAACAAAACACCCCGACACCAAACCAAAGCCAAATGCATGCCATCTGACAGTTGCAGAGGATTTTAACCCTATAAAAAGCTTTCTGTCTCAGACGAGCAATCTAACAGTATGCTAGCTCAGCAAGAGTACCAGTTTAAATTCTGGAAACCAACATTTTAGAATGTTTTGTTTCTATGATCTACCTGGGGTGGGGCAAGCCATTCTCCYTCCACCATCTTTACTCCTGCCCCTAGGGTTTTGTTTTTTGTTTTCTTTTGTTTTTTGGGGGGAAACATCTGTCAACTATGGGAGTAATTTCTAGAAGTAGCTATAGGACTGGAGAGATGGCTCAGTGTTGAAGAACACTGACTGCTCGTCCAGAGGTCTTGATTCCCAGCAGCCACAGGGTGGCTCACAGCATCCGATGCTGTCTTCTGGTGCGTCTGAAGACAGTGATAGTATATCACATACATGAAATAAATAAATAAATAAATAAATCTTTTTTTAAGTAGCTATAAATAAAGCACTTCACATTTGAAAGCTGGACAGACTTTCTGATCCTAGTGTCAAAAAGGTCCAATTATAATAAGAGGCAAAATTTCAGATCATCTGAGCCCTAGGTAGATGAATCAACAAACCAGGACTCTGAAGAAAACCCCTGAAATCCCACCTTCCTGTTCCAGGAAAACAGTACTTCCCAGGGTCCCCTGAACCCTGCATCCTTGCACAAATCTTAAGTAAAAGAACCCCATGCTTCCACAATTGGTCTGGCTTATTCTTTGGAAGGAGGAAGCAGCCTGAAGGAAATGTGTGTAGGCTAAAGGTAGGTACTGAAAAAAAAAATGTGGATTTAAATTATCAACAGGGCAGGCAGGGTGGTGGTGCACGCCTTTAATCCCAGCACTTGGGAGGCAGAGGCAGAGGCAGAGGCAGGCTGACTTCTGAGTTCGAGGCCAGCCTGGTCTACAAGAGTGAGTTCCAGGACTGCCTGGGCTATACAGAGAAACCCTGTCTCAAAAAAATCAACAGGGACTTGGGAAGGGGTGTGAAGTCAAGAGCTACTGGATGCAAGATAGGAGAGAGATTGCATCTTTCTGACACCCCTCTTTTTCTTTGAGATCCCAAACATTATCGGATGATCCATCGAAGGGGGGGGGTATATTAAGTGTAATAGGAAGGTTATGTCTGAGGTAGGTAGGGTTAGGTACAGGCACTAGATGGAGGTATGGGATCTGAAAACGTATACGAAGGCTTGGAAGAAGATGGGCTGCAAAAAGCATGCAAAGGCTGAGTAATTTCAGGATTGCAGAAGCCTTTGGGCCATTGAGCAGAGAACGATGTGACTGTGGGCGGTTCAGAGGGTTGGGAGCAGCGTTAAGTGAGGAGGTTCTGCGAGATCCTGAAGACCAGAAGGTGTAACTAGGGGGAGAAGAGGGTGGGGTCTGGGGAGCGAAAAGCAGAACTGGTAACTGGAGGTTTTCTAGATAACCCAGACGGAATGCGGAGGTCGCGGTCGCGCTCTTAGCATGGATCCCCGCCCCCCAGCTCCCGGGTCTGCCGCTAGCCCGCCCGCTTGGGGCTTTCCAGGGTAGGAGCGGAGACTGCCGTGCGGCACGACCCGGCCTCAGTAGAGCCGCCTGGTCCCCGCCCCGCCGCGCCCCGACTCACATCTCCCCGCGGCCCAGGCGGCGCCGGGCCCCGCTCCCGGGTCCCGCTGCAGCAGCCGCCGCCCGCCCGCAGCTAAGGCCTCCCAGCCCCGACCCGCCCCGCGCCTGCGGGGTCSGAGGTCGCTTGCTGCACCAACGAGACGCTGCGGACTGACCAACCCGAGACGGGGTAACCGGCGCGCAGCCTAGAAGGTCCCTTTGGAGGACTTTGCAGTCGGGGACAGAGAGCATGCGCAGACACCAGAGGGCGCTCGGGGCTGGTGACTAGGACTCCTGAAGGGGCGTGGCCTGTCTGGAGAAGGGGGCGCCGGGCGAGGCGGGGCGCGGGGTGGGGCGCCGGGCGGGGCGGAGACAGAGGTAGGAGCAACATCTCAAGCAGAAGAAAATCAGGATAGCAAAGCGGATCTGAGTAAACTGGACAAAACTCGGAATCCAGGAGGGGAAGTGGCGAGGGACCACTGGAGACAAAGGGGAGGGCTGTAAAGGCCCGCAGAGGGGCGGGGCTTAAGCCGGGGGCGGGCCGAGAGACTCGGGACATTTCACAGCTCCGCGGTGGTGCATCACGTCGCCAAGTCCACCGGTGGTGCCTGTACCCTTCCTGCCCTGAGACCCACAAACGCTTTCCTCGGTCTGAAGCACCCGCCTGCTCGGGGCCACTTGGGGGCGCGGTCGACGGCAGGTCTCTCCTGTACTGCGCTGGCGCTTAGCCGCGCAGAGACCCTTTCGGAATCTTGATTCCCACTCCTAAACCAGCAGCTAGACAGGGACCCCGAGCGAACTCGGTAAGCACTTGTTGAGCCTCCGCCTTGCGGATGGACCGGCCAAGTTCTAGGAAAATTTGGGGGCTATGGCTAGAGGTCACTTGGTGAAAGCGTACACTCCCCTCCCCTTTTCCTCTGGGTGTCAGGAACAACTTCCCATGTCGCTCTAGTCTCTAGTGCCTCTGGCGCTCATTCTTCCAAGAACCGGTGTTGTTTGGGGAAGGTGGACCCACTGAACCTAGTTGCACCTCGGGGGTGGGGGGAATCAGTGTTTGGCCTGTTCTTACCTGAGAGGAGAGAGGAAGGGAACTATGGGAGGAAACCAGAATGTTAGTAAGATGGAGGCTAATGGTAGCGAGCGGGAGGTTGTGCTTGGGGGGTGGGCACAGGAAGGGTGTTGGGTAGAGGTCTATTTTCTGATAGCTATTTTGTGCTGGACAGTTCCATGCAAAGTAGACCTAATCTTGAAGAGGGTACAGGTCCTCTTCTGGGGCCCCAGAACCTACCCCCACACACCACACACACACACACACACACACACACACACACACACACACACACCTACTTGTTGCATGGAGCTGAACCAGTGCTAAGGGGTGTGGCTGTTCCTAGCCCAGAGTGTGGACAGTCCATTCTGGCCACCTTCCACAGGAAACCTGACCTGAGGGRCAGAACAGGAAGGAAACAGGTGGGTGTGGAGTGAGGAATGGGGAAGGGTGGTGCTGGATACAGGAAGGGGGGCTGAGGGAGTGCTTGGAGCTGGGAGGCACTCAGATGGTTATAAACTGAGTCTGCTGGCCACCCCAGCCATTTACTGGTGGTCCTCCTGAGCTCAGGTGCTGTCAGACTCCATCTCAGTTCTAGAATAATAATCTCAGACACTGAATAAACGTACAAGTTGGTTTTGGCTATCCCCACCGCCATACAACTCAATCCTTCCTCTCGAGTCCGTACCTGACCCCCCCCCCCCCCCCGTTCTCCCTGGCTACTAGATTTCTTCTTGTTCACTAGCCTGCGACCTCACCGAGAGCAGGGCTCATCTTTTCTCTACTTGAGTAGTTAGTTCCAACAAGGACACTGTGATCCCATCGGGACTGTGGCTAAACAGGTGCACTGGGACTGTTCATTAACTGCTGCTGCAAAGCTGGCTGTGGTGGTGCATGCCTGGGGTCTCAGCACTTTGGAGGTGGAGGCAGGAGGAGTTCATGGCCAGCCTTGGCTCTGAAACTCTGTCTCAAAAAAAAAAAAAAAAAAAGCTGCTAGAGGCTGGAGAGATGGCTCAGTGGTTAAGAGCACCAGCTGCTCTTCCGGAGGTTCTGAGTTCAGTTCACAGCAATCACACAGTGGCTCACAACCATCAGTTAGTGGGATCTGGTGTCCTCTTCTGGTGTGATACAAAATAAATCTTTTTTAAAAGCTGCTATAACAACAGGTGGTCTAGCTGTACGGTGGAAGGTGGCTTGCCTGGTTCTCGAGAGGCTATGATATGAGTTCCATCAGAGACAGAATGAGTGCACACGTTTCTTGTACCCGCAAGGCGTTTAGACTAGATGAGGAAACACTGAACATGGACTGTGCTCCACCTGAGAATTGAGGGAAGGGGTCACTGCTACAGGTCGGAGAAGCTGGGAGGATTCCTGCTGAGGAAGCCCCTAACCAGGCCCCAGAATGACATAGCTGGAAACGTGCAGGTTTGAGTGGGGCTTGGTGAGGAGGCGGGTCCTGGGGAAGGGAGCACTGAGGGAGGAACCAGGGAAGACTGAGGTAGGTAGGAGAGGTCCAACTTGCCCAGAGGCTCATGGGAGAGCAAAATGGTTTCTTCCACTGTTGCTTCCTCTTCTAGGCCATCCCAATTTTGTAAGACCCAAGAATTCGAACTTCACAAACTCAGAGGGCTAAGCCGTTTGGCCTTAGGTATATATCACTGCTCTCTGAGCCCTAGTCTGGCCATCTGTAAAATGGGGACAAGGCTACCTAAGTCAGGCAGCTGTTGGCAAGGCTGTGAGATGATGTTTGCAAAGCACTGGCTCACCTGGCATACTGCGAAGGCCTATTGAATGGGGTATTCTTACCGAAAGGGGTGTTCTTGCTGAATTGGGGTGTTCTTGCTGAATGGGGTGTTCTTGTTTTGTTTCTTCCAGGTGACTGTCACTGATGTCAGTTCAGAATTCTGACTGTTCCCCCCAACAGGACAATCCTATCCTCAGGGAGCCAGATGCACCAGTCAACACAGACTGGTGGCCAGTGGAGGGCCACGAGGATACCTCTGCTCAGGTTGTAGGAGTCCCACGCTTTGAGACCACCATGGTCTCGTCCTCTGGCCCTCATTCCCCTCCTGCCGACTAGGTGATAGTTTGCATTTTTCTTTCTATTAAAACAAAACCATTGTTAGCCAGGTGTGACAGTGCACACTGTTAGTTCCAGAATACAGTGGCAGAGGCAGGCAGATCTCTGTGAGTACAAGGCTAGCCTTGTCTATATATCGAGTATCAAGTTCCAGGTGAGAGAGACCCTGTCTCAACCCTCCAACTTTTTAAGTTAGTGTGTGTGTGTGTGTGTGTGTGTGTGTGTGCGCGCGCGCGCACATGAGTTTGTGTGCCATAATACATGTGGAGGTGAGAGGACAAACTGTGGGACTCCTCTTCTACCATGTGGGTCCCAGGGATCAAACTTAGGCTTGGTGATAATTGGCTTTTCCTGCTGAGCCACTGTCCTGTTCCCTCTTCTCCCCTACTTTGAGTCAAGCTCACGCTATGCAGCCTTGAACCTTCAGTCCCACTTCAGCCTCCCAGGGGTGGATTACAGGGATGCACAGCCGCTTTGTAGACCCTTTCTCTTGTCAGGAATTGGACCTGAAATTCCATATAGCACCTCTCCTAGGTCTGGTCTGAGTTGTCAGAGCAGATGAGGACTTTGACCCCGGGAATGAGTGAATGGAGGAGCTTCAACGGTGTGCTGTGGTGTGTGGGAGTTCCTTCAGGCAGACCTCAGCTCAGCAGTGGGCCTGCTGTTCTGGCTTAGTGAAGAACTGGAGGGCTTTCCTTCCCGGTGCAGAGGGATGCTTAGGAGCTGCTGGAGACCGGAAGGGAGGTGATAAGGGAAGAGAATCCTAGCCTCACCCCCTCTTTTCCTCATTGGTCCTTCTCAGGCTACTACAGGCTCCAGCGTGAGCCCGCCTTGCCTGGATATCAACCAAGATTCAAACCGGCCTGGCTTTCAGACCCTCCTGCAGCAGCTGCCTCCGCAGGACAGTGATGTGGGTCTCCCCTCTGATTTCCTCTCTCTCTCTTTTCCTTCCCTCTCCCCACACTGTTAATAAGTGGGAAGACTCTTGGTTTAGAATCCAGGGGGTATGACTAGAAGGCCCAGCTCTGCCACTAGCTGGCGGGAGTCATTCCCCTGAACTTGAGTCTAACAACAGGCATAGTAATATCTGTTCTTAGTACCACAAAGCTTACTTAGCTCAAGAGCAAATGGGAAAATGGACATGATCAGCATTTGAAATCAAGAATGGAATGCACAAATGTAGAAATACGATCGTTTAGCATTTATTGAGCCCCCCCCCCCCATGTACAGCCTAAAGGCTTACACTTCACTAGGGGGGCCAAGGCAGCTATGAAGCAGAGAGAACACACAGACCTGAAAGCGGTGCTGAGATCTAGCTCTAGGGGAATGGGAGCCAAGCTATCTGGTGACAGTAGGAAGTGCTAAGGGGCCCTGAGTGGTGGTCATTTCCATGGGCAGCAGAGTGAACCAAGCAAACCACATCCTCTTCTCTTTTTCCAGCACATAAGCTATTGTCTCCCAGGGTTCTACTTCTCTCTGGCCCAGTGTCTAAGCCTTACAGAACCTTTCAGTCATCCTGGTGTTCTACCCTGAGGTCTGGGTGCATGGGAACATGTTTCAGCAGGAACGCTACTGCCTGGGCCTAGGGGAGGAGGAAGTGACCCAACTTCGACTCTTCTGTGCCCAGAGGGAGCAGAAGTCTCTGGGACAGGGGGTGGCGCGACTACTGCCTCCTAAGCGTGAAGGATACACCTGTGAGAAGGTGGGGAGTCTGCCTCCCTGCTCCATCCCCGAGCCTTCCCCTTCCTCTGCCCTTTGCTCTCTTGCTTCTGAAGAAGGGCCTCGGGGGACTTTCCTGGAGAAATGGTTTCAGGAGCAGTGATTTGGTGAATGTTAGAGAAAAATGGAAGCCGGGTTTGGAGGGTTGGTGGCTTTTCTTGTGGAGGGGGCCTGTGGCACAGTATGAGGACAGTCATATTGGGGGCTGTGGTGGAAGAGCCATGAGAGGAGGAGCTCAGAAGCTTCAGATTCTGATTGACTCAGCACCCCTGCTTGGCAGTGCAAGAAGCTACTGAATCCAGGGGAGTGCGGAGTGTTTGCGGCCAGGGCTGGTGAGCAGAGCTGCTGGCACAGACCCTGCTTTGCCTGCCAGGCCTGTGGCCAGGCCCTCATAAACCTCATCTACTTCTACCACGATGGGCACCTGTACTGTGGCCGTCATCATGCAGAGTTGTTACGACCTCGATGTCCAGCTTGTGACCAGGTAGAACACCAAGAGGACACACTAGGGGAGTTCTTCCCTGGGCCCAGGAACACGGGAACAGGGAACAGCTTGCTAGACAGTGGGCTCATCAGAACTAGGAACCAGCCAGAGCCACCCCATTCCCTTTGGTTTTCTTGAGCTATGGGTACATGGGACCTGTTGCCTCTATTTATCTCTCTCTCTCCCCGTTTCGTCAGAGGTTCTTAAATTAGTTTGGACTCAGAATGTTTCTGGACTCTTGAACAAATGTTTATCTCATCACTATGCCAGATCAGTGCTGTGCTTGCCCAATGCTAGAAGGATCTTAACATCAACATGAAAGGCCTTATCGAACCTTGGGATAGGAGGCAGGGAAGCTCCGGGGTCCAACTTTGGCCTCTGCCACCTGCTCCGTGGACGATCTGGCCCAAAGCCATTCACCCTCCCTGAATCCAAAAGTCACAAAGTACTTAAAATCAGAAAGCCTGTGGGCATAGCGTTAATGGTATAAGGCGTGGTTATTGGATGGATGAAAGAATGGGTCAATGAATGAATCAATGAATGAATCGGTTTCCTCTCCTTCACCCAGCTGATCTTCTCCCAGCGCTGCACTGAGGCCGAGGGACGGCGCTGGCACGAGAACCACTTCTGCTGCCAAGACTGCGCAGGGCCCCTGAGCGGGGGACGTTATGCCCTGCCGGGGGGTAGCCCATGCTGCCCCAGCTGCTTTACCAGACGCTACAGAAGTGCGGGCTCTATAGGGGCAGCGGAAGGACAAGCGTTCCTTGGTAAAGTAGGGGATGGTGCAGCTCTTTAAGGGGAGGGAGCGGCGGCTTGGGCTGAGCATAGAAGGGGGYAATCTTCCAGGCCAGAACCCCCTCGCCCCATCCCCACGCTGTCCTACCCGCTCCAGCAACACCTCGTCCTCCCACCGCAACCCCCAGACGCGAGCTTTGGGCCCCGCAGCTCTCACCGCACATCCCTGGCCTGCGAGCTCCAAAGGCCTCTTGAACCCACCCGGCGGGGCTGCGGCGGACTCACTCCCAGGCGGGGGAGGCGGTCGCCTACTGGTGGACGGAGGCGGGGGGGGGGGGCCCTAGGGTAGACTGGCGGCAACGGTGGCGCGCACGGCACAGCCTGGGGCGGGGCAGGAGGCTGCACGCAACCCTGGCCCGCCTCTTGCACAGGGACTTGGGGGCTATGAGATGGGCATTCCTAATGGGTTTGGAACAGGGGAAGAAGGACCTGATCCAAGCGTCGGCTGGAACCGTGCCTCCTCGGATGACAAGATCACCTCCCGARCTGCGCGTCCCTCTGCAGTTACCAGTCTCACCCTGGAAACCCCGAGTAGGGCGTCCAAACGGCAGGATAGAGACAGCCCACAGACCCCCGGGAATCCCATAGAGGACAGCCCCTGCCCCACTTGCTCCTCTTCCTCTGAGTCGGAACCCGAAGGCTTTTTCTTTGGCCAGCGCCTTCAAGATCCCTGGAAGACCCCCGAAAACCTCCAAGCAGATGACAGAGATATCTCCAGGAAGCACTGCACCGTTTGTTAGTGGCGCGGCCTGGAGATCGGGGTAGTGGGATTGGGGATTGGGGGAGGGGGGTGACCTGTGAAGCGAGATAACAGCGCTGTGCTGTGTTAAGACCGGAGACCGAAGGCAGTCAGGCAGGAACGCGGGACAATCCCATTGGTACTGCACGCTCTCTGACCTGAAGGACACTTTCTTGGGTGCACACCACTGCCCAGCGCCTCCAGGGTGAGCTAACCCCTATCCGCAGAGGCGGGGTTAGCCTCACCGGTCATCACCTTGCTTAAACAACTAACAGAGCTGTGGTGCTGCAGGGGTAACGGAGCCCAGGCACTGGGAGGCGGGGCCGCGAGCTGGGGCTCCGCCTCCGATCAGGCTTTCCAGCTCTACGAACTCCTGGAGGCGGTCAGGGAAGGCCTTCTCGCTCACCTTCGCTGATTGGCGGAAGTGCGGAGTCGGAAGTTACGCAATCGGTCGGCGACAACTGGGTGCGACACTTAGTCGTTACGGGCGTGCTTGGTGCTGTTATGGCTTCCAGTGGAGTGACGGTGAGCACCGCCGGCTCGGCCAGTGAGGCCTCCGAGGTTCCAGACAACGTGGGAGACTGGCTTCGCGGC
>BDUI01000995.1:58975-78863 GCA_002335545.1 Apodemus speciosus
TCATATACTGTAGCTATCTTCAGACACACCAGAGGAGGGCATCAGATCTCATTACGGATGGTTGTGAGCCACCATGTGGTTGCTGGGATTTGAACTCAGAACCTTCAGAAGAGCAGTCAGTGCTCTTAACCGCTGAGCCATCTCTCCAGCCTGCCTGGTGAGTTTCTTATTATTTATTTTGTTTTTGTTTTTGTTTTGTTTTGTTTTTTTAAAGACAAGATCTCACATAGCTCAGGCTACACCCAAACTCTCTTTGGAGTTGAGGCTGTCCGGAAACTCTTCATCATCCTGCCTCTATCTTAAAAGTGTTGGTATTACAAGTATCTACCACAGTGGTATATGATAACTTTGATTTTTCTTTTGTTTTCAAGACAGGGTCTCTCTTACGTAGCTCTGGCTGTCCTGGAACTAACTATGTAAACCAGCTGGCCTCAAACTCACAGAGATCCACCTGCCTCTGCCCTGCCCAGCTTAAATTGACTCTCAACCAATCTACTATCAGGAATTTCTGCTTACTGATAGTCCACTAAGAACCAGGTTCCTCCCCACTTTCAGTGACTCAGTGCCAATTCTCCCCCACCCCCACCCTGTCCCAAATGTGATTCTTTTTCCATCCGTTCGTATTTTCCCTATGCGTATGCTCCGTAACACGTTTTTGTTTGTTTTTGTTTTTGTTTTTTGTTTTTTTTAATCGACGCACATGCTCCGTACTCGTCCATCAAGAAGTGGCCTCTCTGTTTTGTGTCATTCAGAGGTAGCCTTTTGCTTTCCTCCCGTTCCCAATAAATCTCTTACATAAGGTCCGTTGCGAGGTGTGGTTGGGTTGTGATTCTTTGGCCCTGGTTGCCCAGACTTTTCACCCCCAAACCCTTTTACTTACCCCAGACTTCCAGAAATACCTATGAAAATTCCAGAAGCATTGGGAAATTCTTTGGTGAAAAAAAAAGTTGCCTGTTGGCTTTTCCTCTGTTAACTTAGTGTGTACACGCCCTGGCTGTGCTAACTCCAGTTTTAGCTTTTGTCCCCTCTCCTGCCCTTTCTGCCTAACTGGGTTTTTTGTTTTGGTTTGTTTTGGGTTGGGTTTGTTGCCATAGGTCCTGCTGTGTAACCAGCTGGCCTCAGACCCCTGGCGGATCTTCTTGCTGTCCAGAGTACTGGGGTGATGGGGTGCTTTGCCTTCCTCGGACTTTTGAAAAGTCTCTTTTCTATCGTTTTAGTGAAGTTTGGGAAGGGATGGGAATTAAATGCATGTTTAATTTAACGTGTCTTCGCAACTCCTGAGTGGATTTTAGGTTTTTAATTACTTCCATGCCTCTGCTCCCAGAATCCAGGAACAAATACCCAAAAGTAATTATTTTGATTCATGTGCTCTTTAAATTAAAGAAAGAAAGTTTTAACAAATTTGTGCATGGAGGCATGCGTGCGTGTCTATCTCTACACACACATGCAGAGGCCGGAAGAATATTTCGGGGTCTCCTTTGTTGCTCCCCACCTTGGTTTTCATTTGGTTGGTTGGTTTTGTTTTTAAAACAGGGTCTCTCTCTCACTGAACCAGAAGCTTACCATTTCATCTGCGCCTACTGGCAATCGAGCTCTGCAGATCCACGGGTTTCTGCCACCATCACCCCGAACCCTGAAGCTATCAGCACATGTGGCAAAATCTGTGTTTTGCACGTGCGGGGGGGGGGGGGGTTAAACYCAAGTCCTCTTCCATCCGCAGCAAGCACTCTCTTCCCCACCGAGCCATCTCCCCAACCCACCATGTGCCATTTGTATATCCCTCGAAAAAATTATTCCTTTGTGTTTTCTTCCCTTTGGTTCTTCCTACCAGGAATCTAGTTATCTTTCAAAGTATACAACTGCATCTGCTCTGCAATGCCAATAGTAATCTCTTCCTCTTCCAATAGCCTCCCATTAGATTTATCTATGAGAGCTATTATCTTCCTCCTAAACATCTCTACAAGCAGCTATCTTTCTTGTGTTACGCTCAAACCTAGTGCATGTTTTCCTGTCTCACTGGGACAGCTTTTGGTTTTCCTGATTCTGATTTA
The DNA here is from genome assembly GCA_002335545.1 of Apodemus speciosus. Taxonomy (NCBI): domain Eukaryota; kingdom Metazoa; phylum Chordata; class Mammalia; order Rodentia; family Muridae; genus Apodemus; species Apodemus speciosus. The sequence goes on from BDUI01000995.1 coordinate 61,027, forward strand.
GCCTGTGTTGCCTATGTGGTTTTTTTTTTTTTTTTTTTTTTTTTTTTGGATTTGGTTTTTTGAGACATTGTTTCTTCATATAGCCCTGGCTGTCCTGGAACTCACTCTGTAGACCTGGCTGGCCTCGAACTCAGAAATCCACCTGCCTCTGCCTCTCCCAAGTTCTGGGATTACTCCCAAGTGCTGGAATTAAAGGCATGTGCCACCACTGCCCAGCTTTGCCCATGCATTTTAATGTCTTGTTCTAAAACACAAATATATTGTGTAGCAATTTCCTCTGAAGAAGCTAGGTAAGACTCAGCAAGTTCTAAAGACTCGGGGAAATTCTGAAAGGAGGCACATTAAGACTCAGGAAGTAAGGCTGACAGTGGTGGCAAACACCTTTAATCCCAGCACTCAAGAGGCAGAGGTAGGCAGAGTTCAAAGCCAGCCTGATCTATAGAGCAAGTTCCAGGATAGCCAGGGCTGTTACACTGAGAAACCTATCTAGAGTGGGGGCTGGTGTGTGTGTGTGTGTTGGGGGGGGGAGACTGAGGAAATATACAACTCAGAAGCCTTAGGAAGTCCCTGAAACTGGCCAGAAGCACTAGGTCCCTTTCTCCCCAAGATTCTATGCTGAGGAGTTGGAAGCTCAGGCTAAGCTTCCTGGAAGAGACTTAGACCAACTGAACTCTGTGAAAGAAACCCTCTGACCTGTCTGTCTTAGCTACCCATAAGTAGTGCAGTCACTTTAGGGTTCCAACTTTTGTGAACCATCACCATGCTGGGGTGGACTTTTGATGACAGAGCAACCTTGAGTCATAACTGTTATTATAAGTAACCCCTTACCTATACTCCTGTGAGTAACCCCAAGAAAAAAATCATTGGTTTACCTGATTTGGTGGTATCCTTACTTGGATGGGCTATCAATTCTCTATCTGTGTAAATCTGTGTTTGCTCCTATCTCCCAGGAATAGTGTCACACAACACGTGGCATTCCTGGGCTGCCTGTGACTCTGACAGCATCACAGGAGCCACACGCTCTTGGAGTCTTGCAGTCGCCCCCCCCCCCCCCCCCCCGCTTCCCCCCACCTCTGCTATCGTACTCCTGTTTGTCACCTGCCTTGTCCCTGAAAGCACCTGAGTTTGATTACCTGCTTTAATGACTTTCTGTAGCTGCTGGATAAAGAACAAACTTCTTAGCTGACCCACAAGGCTTCTCATGACCCCCCCCCCCAATCCAGCCTCTTCTTTCTCTATGACTCTATTCTTCATCCAAGCTGAGCCACTTTCTATCAACTCTGTCAAATCTCACTTGGTCTGTGGGCTTTCTGTATTCTATTCTTAGCCCTTCCTTATTTCTCTGGCTAATTCTGACTCATTTTAAAGGTCTCAGTGTTACTATTTCCTTTGTATTATCATAGCAGGAGYGCTGCTGTACAGATGGAATTCTCCTATGCAGGAGGCAGAGGCAGGAGGATCACTACAAGTATGAAGTTAGCCAGGTTTACGTAGCAGGTTCCAGGCCAAGCAGGACCACCTAGCAAGGCAAGTCAACTGTTTTCATTTCTGGGAATGGAGCCTGTGGCCTTSCGCATGCTAACCAAGTGCTCTCTCACTGAGCTGCATCCCTAAGCCATATACCTCAATACTTAAAACATATCTACACTGGAAAATTATTTATTTGGAATTCCAGTTTAACTGGGTGTCCTGTATTCTGTCTGGATACTTAACCCGCAGTCCTCCCACCTTCTCTGAAAGCCTGCCCCTCAAACCATTTGGTCATTCATTCGAGACATTTTGCCTTCTGCAACTGTGGGTTCCATATCTTTGGGGTCAACTATATGAAGTTAAGCATATTTGAAAAAGCAGTTGCGCCAGTACTCAGTACCTACAGACCTCTTCTCGTTATCATTCTCTAAACAGCTGACTATAGCATTTGATTAGACATCATTTACCGTGTATTAGACCTAAGTAATATAGAGATGACTTATACAATGGTATGAGCATAGGTTCTATACAGTGGTGTGCCCGGGCACTTAAGTGCTGCCTGGATTATGACAGCAAGTGCCCTACAGAGGATGCGGAGAGGTCACTCACTGCTCTGTAACTCTTTTGTCCCCTTACTGTTCTAACCTGTAACGCCACTCTGAGTATCTAACCATGCTCTGACCCACCACACTCTAGAATAACTGTCAAAGCTGCTCTCCTTTTCATAACCGATTTCTCTCCCCTCCCCCCTACTTAGCCAAGATTCTTGAAAGTATGACTCCATTTCTGTTCTAGTCATTTGGAAGATAGGATTAGAAATGGTAGTTCTTACAGGCCTAGAGAGATGACTTAGTGCRTATAGTGTGCAGCAGAGTGACACTTATTTGTAACCCTAGCGTTGACAAGGAGAAACAGGTGGATTCTGGGGCTTGTTGGCCAGCTAGTCTAGCCAGAGTTTCAGGTACAGAGCCCCTGTTTAGAAAAATAAATGAGCCTGGGGGTGGTGGTGGTGGTGGTGGTGACACATACTTTAATCCTAGTGCTTGGGAGGCAGAGGCAGGGGGATCTCTGGTTCAAGGCCAGCCTGATCTACAGAGTAAGTTCCAAGACATCCAGAATTACACAGAGAAGCCCTATTTCAAAAAAGAAATAAGCCAGGCAGTGACGGCACATGCTTTTAATCGCAGCACTTGGGAGGCAGAGGCAGGCAGATTTCTGAGTTCAAGGCCAGCCTAGTCTACAGAGTTGAGTTCCAGGTCAGCCAGGGCTACACAGAGAAACCCTGTCTCAAAAAACAAAAACAAAAACAAAACAAACAAACAMACAAAAAGATAGGGAAGTGATTGAGGAAGGCATCAGTTGTGAATCCCTGGTCTCCGCCCCTACCAGCAGGGGTGAGTGTCTGAGTATGTACATTTACACCCCACCACACTGTGTACACGCTGTAGTAATTCACAGCTGGGATCCTACAACTCACCGGTGGAGCACTGCCTAAAACCCAAGAAGTATGTAAAAGGAAGAAGATCACAAACACACTTTTAATTTTGTATTTACCGGAACAGAATTCTGGAAGAGCAGCTGTGGAACAGCCGAGAACGGGGTCATCTGCCCCTGGGTCAGCAGAGAAGGCCACTGAGAGCACCAGTCAGCCCTGCTCCCATTGGGTTTGCTTTGTGGTGAAGTCTAGACAGGATCTGCTCTTGTGGCAGATATGGAAGAAGTGGGGTGGAAGCTGGGGTATAAAGAGTGGGAGAGATCTACTGAGACATCTCCCCAGTCTCTGAAGTATTTGCAAGTTAAAATGAAAGACTCAAGCCAGGTCATGATTAAAGGGCAAAGCTTTTAATCCTAGTACATGGGAGGCAGAAGCGGGCAGATCTCTGTGGGTTTGAGGCTAGTCTGGTCTATATAGTACGTTCCAGACCTGACGAAGCTATATAGTAAGATCCTTTTTCAATAAAATAAAATAAAAATAAACCAGGAAATAAAAATGAATAAATTAGAAAAGCTAAAGAATTTGCAAATTAAGATAGTTCGGGCTAGAGTCCTTGTAAATGTTTGGCTAGAACATTCTAGGCACTTGGAGCATAACATTCTTTGGTTTTGCTCTCCTGAAGCTTATTCCCACAGGGGAGACAAATGACATGTAAGTAAGCAAATGAAGAAATAAAATAATTTGAGCTTTTGATGAGGATTTTAGAAAAACCAAATCTCATGAGAGACAGCAGGTTGAGGTCTGGAGTCTGTTTCTTTTTTTTTTTTTTTCTTTTTTTTTCTTTTTTCCTTACTCATTTTACATCCCATTCATTGCCCCCTCCCAGTCAGCCCCTCCTACAGTACTTCCCTCCTCCCCTTCTCCTCTGAGTGGGTGGGGCCCTTCTGGCTATTCCCACACACACACACACACACACACACCACCACCACCACCACCACCACCACTTCAAGTCTCTGTATGGTTAGATGCATCCAGCTGGGCGGTGGTGGTGCATACCTTTAATCCCAGCACTTGGGAGACAGAGACAGGCGAATTTCTGAGTTTGAGGCCAGCCTGGTCTACAGAGTGAGTTCCAGGACAGCCAGGGCTACACAGAGAAACCCTGTCTCGAGAAAAACAAAAAACAAAAAACAAAAAACAAACAAACAAACAAACAAACAAACAAACAAAAAACCGGTTAGGTGCAGCCTCTCCCACTGAGGCCAGACAAGGCAGTCCAGCTAGAAGAACACATTCCACAGACAGGCACCAGCTTTTGGGATAGCCCCCACTCTAGTTGTTCAGTACCCACATGAAAACCAAGCTACACATCTGCTACATATGTTCAGGGAGGCCTAGGTCCAGCCCATGTATGTTCTTTGGTTGGTGGTTCAGTCTCTGAGAGCCCCAAGGGACCGACCAGATTAGTAGATTCTGTTGGTCTTCCTGTGGAGCTCCTATCCTCTTTGGGGCTGCAATCCTTCCTCCTGTTCTTCCATAGGAGCCTGTTTCTTTGAAGAATGAGATTTACTTGGAAACCTACAGAATAAGGAGGGGGGTGGGGGACTCTGTGAGAGTCCCAGGTGAGCCAGAGGAGCTGTAAATCAGCCAGAGCCCTCTGTGGGAGGAGGTCAAAAGGATCACAGAAGCCCCAGTTAGAACTACAGCAGTAGACAGGTCATCAGGACGCTTGTATCAGAATGAACGTGGGGACAACTAGATGAGAGGGACCGGGTGGACTCAGGGTTTATTTTTTATGTTCCTGTGTGTCTGTGTGCCATGCATGTACCTGGTGCCAGTGGAGGACAGCCATTGTGGATCCCTTGGGACTGGAATTGGGGATGATTGTGTGCTGTCATATCATGTAGATTCTGGGAACCAAACCCGGGTGCTCTGCAAAGAGCAGACAGTGCTCATAAGTACTGAACCTCTTTCCCCTTCCCCCCAGGAAATAGTTTAGAGCCCAATAGACTTAGTGCTCCAGGAGACTAAAGGGAAGGTTGGAATGAGAAGTAGATTCAAGAGTTCCTTAAGCAAACATGTACAGAACCAGCAAATGCCAGGGTATGTGCATGTGGTGGGACACGGGACCAGTGTAAGCCAGTCCTCAAGGAGGACAAATAGAGAGAGAGGTGCCCCAGATTYGGAGAGAGCTGCACAGTAATAGAAATCTGCTCGCTGGTGCCACAAGGGTAAGAGTCTCACCTTCTACATGTGCTCTTGAAAGGAAGAGTTCTCAAGGAAAGAGGTGAAGCTATGCCGGGTGTGGTGGCGCATGCCTGTAATCCCAGCACTTGGGAGGCAGAGGCAGGCGGATTTCTGAGTTCGAGGCCAGCCTGGTCTACAGAGTGAGTTCCAGGACAGCCAGGRCTACACAGAGAAACCCTGTCTCCGAAAAAACAAAACAAAAAAAAGGGGTGGTGGTGGTGGTGGTGAAGCTAGACTCTATGGGAGATGTGACTAGACACTAGGGAAGGAAACTGGGAAACAGAATTCCAATACCTTGATGTTTTCCCTTTGGGTTTGGACACCTAACTGCTTGGAGGAGGTCACAATTGTCAAGGCTTAGAGGAATGGTATGGTTTCTTGGTTGTTTCTGAGAAGGCTAGGCTGACTCCATGTCACGCTTCAAATTGGCAGGTCAGGAGACTAGGCCTAAATCCCTGTTTCCAAGAACTGGCCAAGCCCAGGCCTCAGAAACTGCCCTGTCATCTGGCCTGAGGCAAGGACAATGGGTCAGCAGCAGTTTTCAGACCTCCCCAGCAAGTTTCTACCCCCACTCCCACCCCCAGGCCCCAGCAATGGTTCTGGAATGTCCCTAGAGATAGAAACAAGGTTAAAATAGAGGTCACCGCCAATCGGTGGTGGCGCACGCCTGTAATCCCAGCACTCAGGGAGGCAGAGGCAGGTGGATTTCTGCGTTGGAAGTCAGCCTGGTTTACAGAGTGAGTTCCAGGACAGCCAGGGCTACACAGAAAAATCCTGTCTCAAAAGAAACCAAAAAAAAAAAAAAAAAAAAAAAAAAAAAAGATAGAGGTCACCTACCAGCCCACCCCACCCCCAGAATCCCCCTACTGTACTTTATTTAAATCCGGCCGTCAAGCTCACAATCTCTCTGGGGGTCTCTCCAGCTCTGTAGATGGTAGACCCCAGCATGCTGGACTTTTACGGAATAAAACATTCTTTGTGTTTACACACCATTTGAGTCCTGGGCATCTTTCTTCAGCAATCATGGGCCCTCACATTAGGAACCACTGACATGGTTGGATTTACACCTTAAACATCTAGCTTGATGGCCTGATGCTAGCCATAGTGTATTTAATGCCCATGTGAAGGCACACAAGGCTCCCAAGCCTTCATTTCCCCAGGGACACTTAATATTGTTTTATTATACATTGAATAGCACTCGATTTCTTTCTACATGTATTTATCCATGCATGTATTTGTGCCATGGGATGCGTGTGGGGGTCTGAGGCCAACTTTCAAGAGTCAGTTCTTTTTGTTTTTTGTTTGTTTGTTTTGTTTTGTTTGGTTGGTTTTTTCAAGATAGGGTTTCTGTGTGTAGCCCTGGATATCCTGGAACTCACTCTGTAGACCAGGCTGGCCTCAAACTCAGAAATCCGCCTGCCTCTACCTCCCAAGTGCTGGGATTAAAGGTGTGCGCCCGGCCTGTCTTTTAACTATATGGATCCTGAGATCAAACTCAGGTCATCAGGTCACCAGGCTCAGGGACAGTGTCTTCACCTGCAGAGGCATCTTGCTAGCACCATTCTGTAACATTTACCAGCATTTATTGTATACTTGGCAGAGAATACATAATTTTTGAGATGGCGCAAAGGTTAAAAGTATGTAAGAACACCCCCTCAGATGGCTTATCGTCTTCTGTAATGACGGGATCTCACACCTCTACGTCTCCAGGGGCACATGCATTCATGTGTGAACACACACACACACACAACTTTTAAAAAGAAATCTTTTTTAAAGTTATTGATGAGTAAATGACAGAAGCACGAATGGCTGAATGAATAAGTAAATAATTACAGCTTGTTGGTTCTAGAAACAAGATTTAATTAAAAATTTGAGAACTTCATTGCAAAAGCTAGCTTCACCTTTAGCATCAAAACAGCTTGGAAGCCACCAAGACAGCCCCCAGTCAGAACGCCCATTGTTTATAGCGGCAGGCTATGAGTCAGGCCCTATGCTATCTTTTATTTTTCTCACACTCCGCCCCCAGAAGCATGGGACTGGCCCTCGTTTCACGGGTGAGCAGGCAGGCCCTGCAAGGTCTTCTGACTCCATGATGAGTCTTCTCCTTCCAGAAAACCCAGTTCTGACTAAAGACTGCTGGGTCATTTGCACTGGGGTCTAGATCCTGCCAAGGGCAGAAGTGCAGCCAGGGAACCTCCTGCTTTGGGGCGGGGCAAAGGCAGTAAGCAAGGCATGGCCAATTAAAGGGATATCAGACGAGGGGGAGGGGCACTGCTTTAAGCATCTTTATGTATGTACACATTCCTGCCAGACAGCAGGAATAGTGCATGTCTGTGATCCTAACACTTAGGAGACTAAAGCAGGAGGCCCACCAGGATGGACAGCACTGTCAGGGTCACTTAACAAGACTATGTCTCAAAATCGGAAAAGAAAAATAAGGGGTGTGTGTGGGTATGCTGGAGATGACTCCACAGTTAAGAGCACTGGCTGCCCTTGCCCAGGACCCGGGTTCAGGTTCCTGTGTCTATACTGGGGTCTCACAACCATCTGTATGTAATTCCAGCTCCAAAGAATCTGGTGCCCTCTTCTACCACGAGGCATGTAAATGGTGCACCGATGCACAGGAAGGCAAAGCACTCAGAGACACATAAAATAAATCTAGTAAATAATTTTCTTAAATCATGAAAATAGTCTTAGCAGTGACTCAGAGAAGTAGGTCCAACCCCACTGTTTTGAAGGGAKATGGGGACTTCATTTTATTCTGTCAGTAATGGAGAATTATTTTAAGGCCTCTTGAGCTGGCTGGTGATCTGCCTGGAAAATTTCTGTGCCTTTCTGTGCACAATGGGCTAGAGAGGGAGAGGCAGAGGAAAGCCAGGAAGCTACTGGAATAGTATAAACAAGAGTGGGAGAAAAATCTCCTGACTTGGGACAGTGGCCGCAATAACAGGGGGTGGGGGCAGGGCGTGGGAGGTGAGGTTGACAGTGGTAAAACAGAGGAAGAAGTGCAGGGCTTTCCCCCACCTGGCAGAGCTGCTGTTCCCAGGAGGCCATTAGCAGGGAATGAGGGAGGAAGATTGCTTTAGTTTGTTGATTAGAACGGAGAAAAATCTGTGGGATCAAGAGGGGCTCAGTTCAGGGTCATCTTGAAGCCACCCTGGGCTACAGAAGACCCTGACTCAGACCAACCAAAGAATGGAGAAGATTTTGAGCCTGAATCCATGTTGAAGGGAAGATCCAACAAAGGGAGAGTCTATGGGATGGAGGCGGAAGCGGTGAGAGGCAGAATAATTTATGAAGAAGAGAGAAGCTGGCGCTGTGGTGCTCAGCCTCAGGGATGCAGAGGCAGGTGGACCTTAGTGACTTTGATGCCAGCCTGTTACATAGCAAGTCCCAGGACAACTAGAGCTACACAGTAAGACCACGTTTATATACACACCAACGTGCCCATGTACATGCATATGGCATTTTGCTGTGATTATGCCTAGCAACTGGAATTTAACTAGAGAAGCCAAATGAAGGTAAAAAGACAGAGGCCTAAATTTACAAAGTAAGCATCTGCACCCCATGAACATACAAAACAGCAGCACTTTATCCGAGACAGGGTCTATGTAGCCCTGGTTCCTGAAGCTTGTCACGGGCTCAGCACCGCTGCGACTTGGTACCCATGCTGCTGTCACAGCAGCTCAACAAAGTCACAATGTTAACTTTTCATCAACTGCCCCAGAACGGACGTGGGAAGTCCCCAGCGGGACCAAAGCATCTGGCATGAGGATGTGTCAATTTTTTTCTTGTTCTGAATAGACCAAAGTTTATGCCTAAACACCTAGTTTCCAGATTTCACTGTCTTCCTGGCCACACATTATTTTCAAATTAATAAGTAAAACCGAGTAGTGTACAGTAATCTTAGGAAAACTGAAGACCAAAATGAATAGCAAGACATCTGGGTGATGACCAGACCATGTGTGATGAGGCCCAAAGACTCCTGTCATAGGCAAATAAAACTGCGAGGTTTATCTGGCTGTCTCCGGAAATATGTCTCACCTATTTCCAATCTTCTTTGTCCCATTGCAAAAGGACTTTTCAGTTTGTTTACCCTGGAAGTAGATTTCTGTATCATTTTCCTGAAAAGGCATACATTTTATAAATGTAAAGATACTATGTGTACTAGAGAACAACTCATTTCTATTTTTACTTTTTCTATGTCTGTCCGTGTCTTGCATGGACAGGTATGCACATGGTGGGTCCGGAAGAGGGTGGGATTACTGGAACTGGAGTTAGAGTCAGTTGTAAGCTGTCATATGGGGGCTAGGACTCAAATCCAGGACCACTGCAAGAGTAGCTTCTAACCTCTCTCAAGACCATCTCTCGTCTGCATTTTTTTCAATCACATTTAATTTTATGTGTGTGCGGAGATGTGAGGCTGAGGACAACTTGTAGGATTAAGTTCTGGTCCTGAGGGTCAAACTGAAGTGGTCAGGCTTAGCTGGGAACATTTTACCCACTGGGAAACCTCTGCTTTAAAATAATATATCTTRTTTGAGATTTATGTACTTTAATGTATGAGTGCTCTATCAGCATGTGTGCCTGCACACCACAAGAGGGCATCCAATCCCATCATAGATGGTYGTGAGCTTCTCTGTGGGTGCTGGGAATTGAATGTTGGACCTCTGGAAGAACAACTGGTGCTCTTAACCACTGAACAATTTCTTCAGTTCTGCCACCCCCATTTTAAAAATACATGGTCTCATTGTGTACCCCTGGCTGGCCTRGGACTCACTATGTAGACCAGGGTGACCTCAAACTCACAAAGATTCACCTGACTCTATCTCCCAAGTGCTAGGATTAAGGGCACTTGGACAACAGAAGCCTGGTCCAAAAAAGTATTTTTATGGAGACTGATTAATAGATTACAATTCACCTTAAAAATAAGAATCCAGAAAAAAAAAAAAAAAAAAAAAAAGAATCCGGGTTAGAGATTTAGCTGCTAATCTACTTGAATTAAGGAGAAAAATAATGTGTCATAAAACTGAACCCACATTTAAAAAAAAAAAAGTCCTGCCACGTGGTGTGGGGGACATCTTTAATCCCAGGAGAGGGAGGCAGAGGCAGGTGGATCTCTGAGTTTGAGGACAACTGGTCTGCAGAGAGAGTTCAGGACAGCTAGAGATACACAGAAAAATCCTGTCTGGAAACAAAAGAAAACAAAACAAACACAGGAAAAGAGAGAGAGAGAAGAAAGGAAGGAAAGACAGANGGACTCACTATGTAGACCAGGGTGACCTCAAACTCACAAAGATTCACCTGACTCTATCTCCCAAGTGCTAGGATTAAGGGCACTTGGACAACAGAAGCCTGGTCCAAAAAAGTATTTTTATGGAGACTGATTAATAGATTACAATTCACCTTAAAAATAAGAATCCAGAAAAAAAAAAAAAAAAAAAAAAAGAATCCGGGTTAGAGATTTAGCTGCTAATCTACTTGAATTAAGGAGAAAAATAATGTGTCATAAAACTGAACCCACATTTAAAAAAAAAAAAGTCCTGCCACGTGGTGTGGGGGACATCTTTAATCCCAGGAGAGGGAGGCAGAGGCAGGTGGATCTCTGAGTTTGAGGACAACTGGTCTGCAGAGAGAGTTCAGGACAGCTAGAGATACACAGAAAAATCCTGTCTGGAAACAAAAGAAAACAAAACAAACACAGGAAAAGAGAGAGAGAGAAGAAAGGAAGGAAAGACAGAYAAACAGAAGGAAAGGAGGAAAGGAAGGAGGGAGAGAGAAACAGGAGTTGGAGAGATGGCTAAGCAGTTAAGAACACAGGCCGCACTTGCAGAGGAGCAGGGTTCATTCCCAGCACCCACATGGTAACTCACAATCATTTCTAACTCCAGCTCCAAGGGATCAGAGGACCCTTTCTGGCCTCCTCAGGCCCCACGCACACATGGTAAACAGACAGGTACCCATACACATCAAATAAAATAAACTTTAAAACGGGTTGGTGGCGAATGCCTTTAACCCTAGCACTTAGGAGGCAGAGGCAGGTGGACCTATGAGTTCGAGGCCAGCCTGGACTATACAGAGAGTTCCAGGAGAGCCTGAGCTACACAGAGAAATTGTCTCAAACAAACAAAAACAAAACAAAAGGGGCAAACAGAGCCTCAAACCTTTTCCTAAGAGATCACTTAGCTCCCCTCCAGGGTGAACACAAGGTACCCTTGCAGGAGTGGCTATTTTAAAATCTGGGTGGGAGATAAAAAGCTTTAAAGTCAGAATTGCAAAAAGCATCATCGTCATCATAAGAATAAATTAAGAGTACTGGATGTGGTGGCACACACTTGTAAATCCTTTTGTATGGAACTTAATCAGAATCACCAATGACAACTGACTATTATTTCTGGCTATGGCAAAGGGGTCAGAAAGCATGCACTGGAGTTTGGGAAAGTCTTGGGCTCTCAAGTTGTTTTTTCTTTTTTCTTTTTCTTTTTTTTTTACAAAAAGGAGCTTCAGGCTTATTCTGATTGGATGTTGCTGTCTAGAAAGCAGGAGGAGGGCTGGAAGCAGGGAGTCATTGGTTTAGAGAGCATATTTGGCTTTCTCTGATTGGTCTCAAGTTGGAAGCAGCGGTAAAAATATGGAAGCGGCTAGTCAGTGACTAAAAGTATTGACTGTCCAGGACTCCCTAACGTCGGTCTTCTAGTAAGGAGTCGTATTGTCACAAATGGTTTGACCATTGTCAGTATTTCCAGCCCTCCAGCAGCGTTAAGACGCAGGTTTTTAACTTTTCTTTTCGGCCCAGCTCGGTATTTTACTTAATAAACAGACAAAAGTGTTTGTTTTGCTTGGAACAAGACGGCTTTCTAGGTTAAGACATCAGGATCTGAAAAACAAAATGCACAAATATCTGCAGTGAGGGTCAGGCCGGAGATTCTACCGGCTTCCCACTTTCACAGCTAGCCCTCGCTCGTAGAGGCGACCCGCCCTTCTTTCTAGAAGAGTGCCACTGCGGGCAGGAGCAAAGGGTCACCTCGCCCGCACTCTGGGCTCCCGGCTCACGCTCTCCCCGGTGGCCCTTCCCGCTGCCTCGCCGACAGCATCGGCCCCGCGGGCCCCATTTTTCTGCCCGTCCCTGGGTGGAGGTGCGCCTTGGCCTCGCAGCGATCTCCCGGCCACCCCAGGTCAGCTTCCCGACCCGCGCAGGCTGTCCTCGGAGCGCGTCCGAGCTCAGCAGCCAGCAGACGTCCCCTCCGGCCCGGACCCGCCAGCCCAGCTCAGGAGGGACGAAGGCAAGGGCGACTCTCCCCGGCCACCATTCATTTCCCCGTTGGTCTCCTCAGCTCTGTAGGCAAGGCCTCCCGTCCGTCCGTCCGTCCGTCCGTCCGTCCGTCCCTCCCTCCCGAAAAAAAGCCCCGAGTTGCCCTGAGCTCGGCCGGGTCAGAGACCGGTCTCTTCCCGACCCTCGCCCGCCGCGCCCAGGAAGCCGTGACGCCCGGGCGGCTGCAGCGGCCGAGCTCTCGCCATCTTGTGTGGAGGAGGAGCCGCGGCCGCCGCCATGCGGAGAGGCTGGGGAGGAGGGAGGGAAGCGACGGCGGCGGGCGAGGGAGGGGGCAGAGCAGGAGAGTCAGCTCAGCCCAGCGGCGACATCGAGGGCGCCGGCACAGCGGGCTACGGCCGAGGTAGTGCGGGACGGCGGCGGCGGCGGCAGTGGCGGCGGCGCGGGCGGCGCGGCGCGGCGCGGCGGGGGCGGGGCGGCGGGCGTAGCGGCGAGGGGCCGGGTGGGGGCGGGCGGAGGTTTCCGAGGAGGAAGGAGCCGCCGCCATTTTGGGAGCTTCGAGTCAACAATAAAGGACCGAGGGTGCGGAGCGGGAGTGTCCTCGGTGGTAGGACTCGGGCCCGAGCCACGGGGCGTGGGGTGAGGCGGTGTGGTCGGGGTCGGCGGGGCCCCGAGGGTCGCGGGGAGCCCCCTCGGGCGGGTGTCGGGGCGCGCTTGGGGCGGAAGCCCGAGGCCCAGGCCTGGCTCGGGAGGACGGGCGGGTGGCCGCTTGAGAGGAGCGGGGGCGGCGGAGAGGAGTGGAACTGAGGAATGTGGTGTGTGCGGGGGTCTGGAGGAGGCGCGGCGGAGTGCTCTGGGCGAGCGGTGTGGGAGACGGGAGCGGGGACGGAGCGGCGGCCGGGACTCCGGAGTGAGGTCGGGAGTGCGAGGCAGCCCTGTTGGGGGCGGCGGGGCTGTGCTGTCCGGAGGCTGGGCTAGGAGAGGACCCGCAGCTGCTCGCTTCGCTTGCAAGTAGGCCTTGCAGGTTGGTGGGGACAGAGGGTTCAGAGAGACTCGGCGGCGTGAGAGGAGAGGCGGTCCAGTTTCGGGGGTTCTCTTCCGGGCCTTCTGAGGGGAGTCCCTATTGTTTGCCACTCACAGAGCTGGTTCCGGCTCTGGTGGCGCAGATAGGATTGCAGGGCAGAAACCCTTTCGCGTTTTGCTCCGAGGGAGCTGGATTTGAAGAGAGTGTAGTTGGGGGAGGGGGCGAGGAATTATTGCCCTACGGTTACCGGACTCCGATTCTTAGCTTAGGGTTTTCCCTTCGCCACAGCCCTCTTTTCCTTCCGAAGAACCCCCAGTCACTCCAACTTCCTGCCGAGGCTTATAGAAATCGCACTGTATTTGCACACAAAAGCCCTTGTTGGAGCTTGTGGGACTGTTTTAGGTGTGAAACTGTCAATTGCTAAACCACGGTCTGGATCCTTGCTGTAATTAACTCAGCCAGGGGCTCCTCCCAACTAAGTCTTAATGTTCCTTCGTGGTTTTGTTTTAGGAATATAACTTGCAAATCTAAATTGGGAAGGGGGAGGACGAATATTTTCCCCACTGAGACGTAAAACTGCAGTGCAGGTATCAGTTTCTGGAGGGAGCAGTTATCGAAGTCTCTGGGTTTAAGGCGCTAGGAGGTCTCACTGTGCCTGATTGACAGTACTGATGGTGTCGGTTAATATTTAGAGGTTGCCCGCTTCATCCTCTTAGTGCTGTACAAACAGTAAGCCTTCCTGCTTGACGTTCCTTGATACTGTTGAYCATATACTGTCAATATAGAAAATACCTATTAGCAGAACAAATAAACAACTTTATGTGATAAGCATTTGTGAGCAAGTTGATGTAACTTTATGTGATAAGCATTTGTGAGCAACTTGAGATATCTTCTGACTTGAAAATTATGGATATTTTTGACTTGAAAATTTGGGATACTTGGTGTGTGGCAAAGATAACCAGCACTATAAGCTAGTGTTTTGGGAGCCAGTGAAATGTAAGGGGGTTACAAAATAAAACTGAAGGAGTTGGGCTTATACTAGTCCTTAATTTTTTATTTACCAAATTTTGGGAATTCCATTTTGGGGAACAATTTAAAGTAGAGGAGGTTGACCAACTCTTTCTTAAAATAACTGTTACTTAGCCTCTGTATTCTGAGTGATTTGGAAGAATTTTATTAAACCTACAAGTTTAACCCTCTGGTTTTTCTTTCCCCCTTAACTACAGTGTCTCCACCCCACCCCCCTGAACTTTATTTTAAATTAGGACATACTTTTTGAAAAATGTTATATTAAAAGACAACACTGATAGTTTTCAGCTTTTAGTATTGGGGGTTTTCTTTTTTCCTTTTTTCTTTTTTTTTGGGGGGGGGGCTTTTGGATTTGGTTTTTTCGAGACAGGGTTTCTCTGTATTAGCCCTGGCTGTCCTGGAACTCACTCAGTAGACCAGGCTGGCCTCCAACTCAGAAATCCACCTGCCTCTGCCTCTGCCTCCCAGAGTGCTGGGATTACAGGCGTGCGCCACCACYGCCCGACTCRGGGTTTTCTTTTTTTTCTTTGTTTTTCTCTTCTTTCTTTCCTCCACCCCTAGAGTTGAAGAGGGTCTTAGAGTTTTTCCAAGCAAAAGATTTTTGACGTGTAGACTGCTCCATACAGATATTTTGACTGCTTCATTTATTTTGGTAAGGACAAAACTCAATGAAGGAAAGATGCTTAGCTTCTGTAATTGAAACTGGTGAGACTTTTATTTATTTGAAAAGTCTTTTCATTTTAAGGTTTTTGATTGCTGTCACAAATAGAAAAAAAGTGAATTATCTCGTCTTGGTCAAATCTAGATGTACATAAGTCTTAATGCAATTAAATGTAATGACTTAAAGGTGGCAGGACTTGGAGAGAAATTCATCATCGAGGAAATTGAAGAACAGATTGTTGAGAGTGAATTTGAATTTTATCAATAGTATCTTTCTGCTTCATTTTCTCTAAGTTGCATTGATCTTGGAATTTTGAATGTTTGAAGCTAGGTTTTTTGTTTTGTTTTTTGTAGATTTGAGTTCTTAAGGCAGTTCTTTGCTGTGTCTTTTCTATCTCAAGTAGTGATTTGGCATGAGTGTGGCTGTTAGTGGTTCTTTAGAAGATGAACATTCCAGAGGAGTTCTTTAAAGGGAACAATTTCCCCCCTGACTTTGTTGTCTGTTAATTTGATTTTTTTCTTTGTTTCAGATTGAAGTGAGTGAATTCAGACATAATTCAAGCTTGTTAGAGGGCTTTAAAAAATACAAAGTTGATTCGGTGCATGAAAGCAAGTTAACTACTGCTGCTCACCGTTGAGAGACTTACAGGTGCTTGCCTGAACTGCAATAAAGGACTCATATTATTGAGCAGGACTTATTTATCTCTTCATTTTGGAGAGCCTCATAAACTGTTATTACAGTTTCTCTACTGACTTTGAAAAGTTTGAAATTGAGACACCTGTGCAGCTAACACAGCATGAGCACGGCTAGAACAGAGAACCCTGTTATCATGGGTCTGTCCAGTCAGAACGGCCAGCTGAGGGGCCCTGTGAAGGCCAGTGCTGGCCCTGGAGGAGGGGGCACACAGCCACAGCCACAGATGAACCAGTTGAAGAACACCAGCACAATCAATAATGGCACTCAGCAGCAAGCGCAGAGCATGGCCGCCACTATTAAGTAAGTGCGAGAGGAGCTTGGGAACCCACAGCGTCCGTCCTGTCATTTCTGTCGTTGACTACTTTATGCCTTACATTAACCATTTTGATGGCAGATGGAGGGCAGATCATTTTGTTATGGCAGTGGGTATTTGTAATCGAATAATGTGTATCTGCCATTGTAATTGACCCAGCAAGTGATGAACATAGATGTCTACAAGTTACTGTGTTTAGAAATAAATGTGCTGGTTTTAGTTCTATTTAGAAGGTAATACCGGGTTATGTGACTAAAATGATCCTATTCTGTCTGTTTTTGAGCAGGCTTACTCAGTAGCCCAGGCTGACCTGGAACTGGTGTCAATCTTCCTGTTTCAGTCTACAAAGTACTAAGGTTACACCTGTGAGCCACCACATCCGACATGTTTGTTGGTTTGTTTTTTGTTTCTAGTGTTACCATTGCAACTTACCCTGGTTTTTATAACAGTTAAAGATTACTTGAAATTTTGAAAAAAATTTTATTTAAAACTTTTTTAAAGATTTAAAATTTTTATGTGTCTGAGCATGTCACCTGTATGTATGTTTCTTTACTGTAAGCATGTCTGGGGTTTATAAGGGCCAACAGGGTTTGTTGGAGCCACTGAACTTGCATTACATGATGGTGAGTCTCTCAGTGGGTGCTGGGAATTAAACCTGGGTCAGTGTTTTTAACCAGTAAACCATTTCTTTGGCGCCCCTGTAAAAGCAAATTTAAAGATTCAAACTTTAAGACAGGCTCTCCAAGCAGTGGTGGTGCATCCCTTTATTTCTAGTACCTGGAAGGCAGAGGCAGGTGAATCTCTGAATACCAGGGCAGCCAGGGCTACACAGAGAAACCCTGTYTAGACTTTACTCCCCTCCACTCCAAAAAAGACAGAGACTCATTTTATTTTATTTTTTAGTTTTTTTGAGACAGGGGGTTTCTCTGTGTAGTTCTCTGTAGACCAGCCTGGCTTTGAACTCACAAAGATTGGACTCCCTAGTGTTGGGATAAAGGTGTGCCTTAGGGGCTTATTTTGTAACCCTAGCTACTGGCCTGGAACTTGGTGTGTAAACCAGGCTGGCTTTGAACTTCTGTGTAGCTGAGACTAATCTCAAACTTCTGAGTACTAGAATTATAGGTGTATACACTGCACCCACTTAGCAAATCCTCTAAGCTCACTTGCATTCTACCCATACCTTGTTTTGTTTATGGAATCGACCTTTCAGCCAGGTGTRGTGACCAAGATTGGAAGACTGCCTGAGTTATACAGTGTGTGTGAGGCCTAGAATGTCTAACATAGTAAGACATTATTTCAGCCCTGCCCCTCTGCCAAGAAAATGTTTTTCCTCCGAGGATATAGTCAAAATCATAGAAATTTAGAATTTTGAACTCTTGGGAATATAGTTTTTTATTTGGGGAAGTCTTAAATATGTTAAAATTCTAGAGTTATCGTAGTTGGGTTTTTTAATTTGTGCATTTTGCTTGCTTTTGTGATAAGGTGCTGCTATGAAGACGAATGTCTTAGCCTTGAGCTATGTGACCCAAACTGGCCTTAAACTTGTGATCCAATTATCTCAAGAGTCCTCTCAAGTGGTGAGACTTACAGGCTTAACTCACAACAGAATATTTTTTAGAGCAGAATTTGTAGGTTATCATCTTTAAGTGCTCGGGCATTAGTGGCATGTGTCTTCAATCACAGCACTTGGGA
>BDUI01000996.1:13659-30537 GCA_002335545.1 Apodemus speciosus
TGAGAAAATGCCCCACAGCTGGATCTCATGGAGGCACTTCCCCAACTGAAGCTCCTTTCTCTGTGATAACTCCAGCCTGTGTCAAGTTGACACACAAAACCAGCCAGTACACTGAGGCAGAAGGATTGCTTTAACTTTTTGGCCAGTGTAGGCTACCTGATGAGTTCTAGACCTACCAGGTATACAGAGGCAAGGCATTGCAAAAGAAAACAAACTCAACCAAATAACTCTGTGGTTTCTTTGTGGCCATTCTGATTTGGGCTGCCTGCCCTGGGGCCTTAGCAAGGATCAGGGAGGGGCTAGGAAAACTGCTCTTCCCCGAATGCCGGAGGCCCTGCTGGAATCTACACCAGTGAGGAGCTGTTCTGGGTGGCCCACGGGTTTGCAGGTCCCCTGGGTTCTGGTCCTGGCGTGTGTCCTTCTGGCTCTTCTCTGGTTCCTCCCCTGCCCTGCACACCAGGGAAAGGAAGTGTCCGCATGCAGCTGCGCTGGGTCTGCAGCAGACAATCATGCATTCCCAGACCTCGCTGCAGCCAATGGGCTTGCGGAACTAGAACAAAAGGCAAGAAAGAGGAGCCAGGTGTCTTGGCAACCAGGAGAAGGTGTCTGGAGGCGAGGGAACCTGCAACCGCCAAGTTGGACAAGATTGCAAAACCGGGAGGTGACTGGGGGCCTGCGGCCTGAGCCGGCCCGGGCAGGGTATCAGGGCAGGAAGGAAAGGCAGACGGAGGCGGTGGGAAGACTGGGCAGGCAGGCCCGCAGAGGAGCAGCGGGGAGGAGAGGGGAGAGGAGGGAGCCCTGGGCCGGGTAAGGGGGTGACCCGTGACCAGCGGAAGGGCCTGGTGTGGGTGGCAGGCGGACATGGTTGGCTGCAGGGGCAGTGCGGCTGCTCAGCGCGGTGAGTTGGGGGGACAGCGGCTGGAGGAAAAGATAGGTGTTGTCTGGTGCGCGTGGGTCCCGGGCCCTGGGCGACAACTCAGGCCCTGGGGCCTTAGCACAGGGACTCACAGCGCAGACAGGGACCGGAAATGGCAAAGGGCTGGAGGGAGTGAAGACAGCGGGGTGCTTTGAATGATCAGGGGCTGGAGGGCCGGCTCTGTGGCGCGAGTCTGCGCAATTGCGGTGGGAACCAGAGCTTGGTTCCAGCACCCGTGTAGTGGCTCAGGACTGGGAACCTGACACTGTCGCCCGTGTACGGAGGGGGAGGGGGACGCCGCAGAAGGCTGAACAATTACTGTAGTACGTAATGATTCCATTGTAGGAGCAGCCCAAGAAAACATAGGTGCACACAAAAACTTGTTCAGCGTGGGAAAGTGAAAAGGCTAAAAAATAAGCCCTTGGGAGTGCGCGCGTTAATGCCAGGAGCTCTGCAGGAGGCCTGTGGCTTCAAGCTCAGCTTGGTCTAGAGAGTGGAACCCCCCCCCCCTTTTTTTAAAGGACTTGGAGGGGGGCACTGGAGAGATGGCTCAGTGGTTAAGAGCACTGGCTGCTCTTCCAAAGGTCGTGAGTTCAAATCCCAGCAACCACACGTGCTCACAACCATCTTTAATGAGATCGGACGCCCCCTTCTGGGGTGTCTGGAGACAGCTACAATGAGGGAGTTGGGGCTGAGAGAGAAGGAAAAGTGTCTGAAGACAGCTACAGTATACTACATATAATAAATCTTTTTTAAAAAAAAAAAAAAAAGGACTGGGGAGACGGTTCAGTGGTTAGAGCACTGGACGCTCTGTCAGAGGACCCAGGTTCAACTCAGCATCTATGTGTCCAGCATTCTGCCTGTAACTCCAGTTCCAGGGGGTCTGACACCCTCATACACATACATGAAGGCAAAACACCAAATGCACTCAAAAGCGAAGCCACCTGCCATGCTGTTTTCTGTGTTACAGAAGCCAGGGCAACTGACTGGAATTCCGGGTGCCAACACCATCTGAGGAAGACATGGAGGCCTGGCTGTGGCTTTCTTCTAAGCAAGAGCCCTCCCGGGCTGGCCCTGCCCCTGCCATTGACCAAGCACACAAAGGCGCTACTGTCTGAGCGCCAGAGCCACCTCCACTAACCCACGTGGCGGAGTGCGGTCTCAGGAGACACCAGTCTCGTCTTTTATTACCCCTTTTGGTTTTGGTACAGGATCTTGTGTTGCCCAGGATGGCCTCCTTCCTTCAGCATTGGAGTTCTGGGATGACAGTTGGTGCACACACTGTCCCTCCTTTGCTGGGCTGGGAACCCACATGTGAGGCTGGGAGGTGAGCTCCGTCTGCTGAGCACACAGCCTCGGGGCTTTTGGTTTTTGTTTTTGTTTGTTTTGTTTTGTTTTGTTTTGTTTTGGTTTTTCGAGACAGGGTTTCTCTGTGTAGCCCTGGCTGTCCTGGAACTCACTCTGTAGACCAGGCTGGCCTCAAACTCAAATCCACTTGCCTCTGCCTCCCAAGCGCTGGGATTAAAGGTGTGTGCCACCACCGCTTGGCTCCTTAGTTCCTTTAAAAAGATCATGTGATAAACGTGGTCACAGCAAGGCCTGGGCCTTGACTACTGTGTGGGTTCCTCTATTTCCCACCATTTATTCCTTTGGATTCACCTCCTGTCTCTGAAGAGAGACAGAGACAGAGAGAAGAGAGAGATCTCTAATTCTAATTTTTGTTTCTTCTTTGAGCACAACTACTAACAAACTGCAACCAAGCCCCCTGAACCAATCACCAACCCCGCCTCTCAGGGCCTAGCATTTATATACCCTCTGAAAAGCTGCCTGACTTCCATTCATCTCACACTCCCAGAAACTCAGAAACTGTCTGCAGTTGGCAAAGCCACGCCTCTGCTAGAGCACGAGACCGCACAAAGTCAGCGGCTGCCACAGTCCGCCGCAGCCACACCCCACACCTGGGGTGAAAATGAAAACACATTCTTATAATTTTTTTTTAAGAAACCAAAATTCCAGAATTCTCTCTACACCCAGCACTGGAGGAAAGAGGTCAGTCTAATCTGCATGACAAGACTGTCAGAAAGAAAGAGAGAGAGGAAAGAAGGAAAGAAGCAGGCAGGCAGGCAGGCCGGAGAGACGGGTCTTTGGTTAGGACACTTGCACAGGACTTAGGTTAAATTCCCAGCACCCACGGAGTGGCTCCGAACTATCCAGAACTCTAGTTCCAGAGGATCTATGACCACTTCTTTTTATTTATTTACTTATTTATTTTTAATTATTTATTTATTATTATATGTAAGTACACTGTAGCTATATTCAGATACTCCAGAAGAGGCCGTCAAATCCCACTACAAATGGTTGTGAGTCACCATGTTGCTGGGATTTGAACTCAGGACCTTCGAAGAGCAGTGGTGCTCTTAACCACTGGGCCATCTCTCCAGCGCCGCCATGTCCACTCCTGACCTCTTTAGACACTAGGCACACACATAGTGTACAGACATATATGCAGACAAAACACTCAGACACAAATAAATGTAAACAACTACACGAATGTTTAAAGAGAAAGGAGCTGCCCTGTGCTTCGAAAATTAACATGCCTTCCTGACCCAAGCGCAAAGGAATAAGGGTCTCAAACACAAGAGTGAGGCTGGGGGAGGGGTGGGGGTTGAATAATAAAGGCAACAGCAGCAGCTGGGCCTCGAAGCTCTTGCTGGTGACGTTGGCCAAGCAAGTTTATTAAGGAGAACATTGTCCTCAGTGCAGTGGCAGCGTGCCTTTGATTCTGGAGGTGGGGGCGGGGGCGGGGACGGAGGCAGAGGCAGGAGAGGCTCCGTGAGTTTGAGGCCATCCTGGGCTTCATAGGAAAACTATCTCAAACAAACTTTGGAAATCCAGCATCCTGTTTGCAGGTGGGGAAGGGTCTAAGACGGCAGAGTTAAATCACTGTCTGCAAAGAGCTCGTGGGACATCTCAGACATGGCTGGCCTTAGGACCAACCATCACAGTCCTTCTGGGGAGAAACGTGGGTTCTTGGGGAACAAAACCTTAACTCTTGAGGCTCAAGCCCCAACCCCAGGCTGGACCTTGCCATGTGCGCCCCTAGACAAGGGCACAGCTAGCTTTCCCTTTGTCCTTCTGTTGGGGCTGGGAGCCTTGGCTGATCTGGCTCCTGCCAACGCTCGCACAGTGAGAAATCTTTTGAACACTTACAGATCACTGAAGGGAAATCCCCGAGAGCACCTGGCCAGTTCTGGGCAAGGTACAAAGCGTCCAGTTGGCAACAACAATCCTCTTAGCTCAGTGGTTCTCAACCTTCCTAACGCTGCGACCCTTTAAGACAGTTCGTGTTGTGGTGACCCCCAGCCAAAAATTTATTTTCATTACTACTGTAATTTTGTGACTGTCATGAATTGTATTGCAAATATCTAGTGTGAAGATGATGTGATAGGGAAGAACCTCGGCGAAAGGGTCTCGACCGACTTATTTTGATCAGTTAAACATGTCTGATAGAGGCAGAACCCCCGATGCTGATTGGACAGAGGAGGAGATTTACGGTTTAAATATAATTTCAGTCATATGGCCACAGACCGGGGCCTGTTGCTTGACAGAATCCCACCCTTCCTGAGAGCGGCACTGAGGAAAGATGCGGACGGGCTGACAGGCAGGACTCCGCGGGCTGCCTTTGAACCCCAGGGCTTTGATATGGGGACCGTGGTACTGGCCAGCTGTGAGCCTGGACAGGGTCTCCTTAACTGGCTAATCCTAACCACCAGCCTGAGGGCTGGTCCCTGGCCTCCCGTCCTTCCTGGGCCCGACCAGGCTGCTCAGCCTGGGGCACGGCCTTAGCTAAATTCCACTTTGCATAACTTAATCTTTCCTAAATCCTTTTAGCAGGTCATCCATGACATCAGTTTCTTATCCCCAGGGTCCCCTGTGGGTGGCTGCTTGGGAGGCTTCAAAGGAGCCAAAGCCAGCCTGGGGAAAGGGAAGACCTGGTCTCAGAAAACAAAGGAAATTAGAGACAAAGGCTGGGGCTTCAGGCCTCTCTTGGTATGTGCAAAACCTGGAGTTCACACCCAGCACCCCATAAACAAACAAGCCTGTCACCCACCCTCACCCCCCCACCCCCCTACCCCCTCCCCGCACTGGGAAGGTTGAGGTGGTTCAGGAGTTCAAGGTTATCCTTGGCTACAAAATGAGTTTCAGGCCAGCCTGGGCTACGTGAGAGTCTTTGACTCCAAAATAACAAAGAGGTAAAAGCCAGGTTCTGTTTTGGTCCTTCTTGGAGCTGGTAGCTCCTCAGGAGCCACCAAGCAGCTTCTTGTGGTGGCCCAGACCTTCGTTTCCCAACTGGCTAAATTCGGGTGAAGTTGGGGTCACGGGAGAGGCAGGCCCCCCTCCCAGCCTGGGGCTGGGTTCCTACGACTGGAGTGGCCGCCTTCAGCCCCAGCCCTGGGTCTCTTTTCCAGTCCTGCCTTTATCACGGTTAGCACTAGTCCTGACTAGTCCTGACGCAGGGGCCTTTAAGAGCCCTGAGAGGGTGTGGCTCTAAGACTTTGGGCAATGGTATTTACAACTTGAGCTAAAGAGCTCTCGCAAAGCCCCTTAGAGGCCCTCCGCATGGCCCGGTCTGGGGGTTGGGAGGAAACAGCTGACTTCCTGAGGTGGGAGGGGCCCTTGGGGCCACTGAGAACAGACAGAACTGGATTATGCAGAAATGTGTCTCGACGACTCGACGACCCCGGTCACCAGTCATCCTAGCCTTCTGGGGTCTGCCCGTGGGGCTCCTGGGACTGAATCTGAAGGGAGGGAGGGGCTCCTGCCCTGTGTCRGCAGAAGGCCTCCTTCAGGGCTCGGGAAAACAGGGAGGATTGAAGGGATTAGAGTCCAAGGGAGGGCGTGTTGGCAGGCAGCTGGGCCGAGGAATGCCGAGTCACTCCTGTGACACAGAGGACAAAGGGCCCGCAGCGCTGGGCTGCGAGGTGTGGGGCCTGGACAAGGTCACGGGTAAAGTTGCGGGAGGAACTGCCGGGCCTTTAGCTTCTCAGGCGCTCGCTCGGGACCTGTGGCTTCTTTTGTGTGGCCGGGCAGCCCGGAGTCAGCAGTAACCACTGCTCTTGCCGCCTCGTGTTTCTAAATCAGGGTTCACTAGGCAGCCCGGGCTGGCCTGGAACTTGCTCACCTCCAAGGGCTGGGGCTAAGAGGGTGGCCACTAGGCAGCGCTCCATCTTGGTTCTGAGGCAGGTTCTCTCCCTGACCACAGTGTCTGGCTGACCTGACTCAGCCCCAGGGACCCTCCAGCCTCGGAATCCCAGGGTCTGGAATTACAAGAGCCATTCCGCGTGGGTGCTGCGATCTGCACGGAGTCCTGTGTGCGCCACAATGGCTTTCTCACCAAGCCCCCTCTTATCAGCCTCAGTCATCTCCTTCACATGAATCAGGATCTACAGGGCACAGGATCAGGCCTGGTGTCATCGACCTGTCATCCTAGTACCCAGGAGTCTAAGGCAGGAGGATTGCTCTGAGTTCTAAGCCAGGCTGAACTGTAAAATTAGGGGAAAAGCTACATCTGGGGTTCAGGACTCAGCGGGTTGACAGCTCGCTCACACGCTCCAGGTTCTGGGTTCCATCCCTACCCTGCATGGCCGCACACTTTTGCCATTCCAACTCTTAGGAGGTGGAGGCAGGAGGATCAGGAGTTTAAAGTTGTACTGGCCACACAATAGTTTAGGCTAACCTGAGCTACATGAGTAAGAAAATAGAAATGGAAGGGATGTGGGGATTGGCGGACACCGCAATCCCAGCACTCAGGACGTTGAAGCTGGAGGTCCAGGGGTTCAAGGTCATCCTCTGCTACATAAATTGTCTAAGGCTAGCCTGGGCTACATTAGTCTGTTTCCAGTAGAAAAAGGAGACTCCTGTACTCAAAGGGGCTGTTTAGGGGGATGACTTTGCCGCGCTTTCTATTCTCAGGGGTTCCCCAAAGCGCCCTGGCACCCTGTTCCCCTGCAGGCAACCTCGCGGATAACTGTCCACAGCCCTCCAACGCGTAGCCCGCGTGGACGCGGCTCCCGTTTCTCCGGCTTCCCCATTACTGAGCATGCGCAGTTGCTGACAACAACAAACTCGTAAGCCCAGCCCCGCCCAATCCACCCCTCCATTCAGGCTTCCCATTGGCTGCAGGGGCCTCGCGTCTTCCGCGCAAGCGCATCCGGCCAATAAGAGACGTCAGTGGGCGTGGTCAAGGGCGGGCAAGCCAGACTTGGCCTCGCGCGTCCATTGGTCGGCTGCGTGAGGGGAGGAGCCGCTGGCTCCAGCCGCCGAGATGAGCTGGGGCCGTCTGAGCCGCTTATTGAAGCCAGCACTGCTGTGCGGGGCTCTGGCTGCGCCTGGCCTGGCTGGCACCATGGTGGGCTACTGGGGACCTGGGGGGTCGCGGGCGGGAGCAGGGTTCCGAGTCGGGTCACCGTATCCAGGGCGGGGGTCGGGAGTCGTGGGATCGGTTAGCTAGAGTAGGGGGCACCTAGGTGGGAAAGCGGAATCCTGTAGGCATCCCCGGGGCCGAACAAGGCCAGGCCTCGGCGGGGAAGGTCCCTGGGGGGTGGGAACCGGTGTCGGGGTCCCCATAGCGGGCTCTGACTTGGTCACGCGCCCCTCCCGGCCTGGTGCGTCACAGTCGGCGGCGCCTTGGCTACCGGCTCTTTGTCCCCGCGCTGTGCTTGGGACGCACAGACGGGCGGGCATGGGCCGCGCGGCCGCCCGCAAGCGGGGACGCTGCAGACGGCGCGGCGGGTCCCCGGGAGGCCGGCGACGCCGTCAACCTGGACGCCAAAGTCCTAGGAAGCGCCCGGGGCCTCGGAGGAGGAAAGCTCGCGCGCGCCGCCGCAGGAGGGCGCGCCCTCGCCGGATGGAGCCCATTCCTGTGCCTTTCAATCCCGGGCCTTTGCTGCAGGAGCCTCCCCAGGACTGCAACAGCTCCGAGCTCCTGGGCTTGGTGTGCGGCCAGGGATGCCCCTGCCGTCCTCTTCCCTGGTAGCATATTCTAGGGGTGTCCACAGATCTTTTCAGGACGACCTGAAAGGGGCGTACTTAATGGAAGAAGGAGGAACCTTGAGACTCCTCCACCCAGTGCCCCAGGACTTTCTTTTCCTTGGCGCCGGATTCTCCTCCCCTGGGGTACCTGGGGTAGGACACTCAGTTTCCCTGTTTTACAGTGCGCATCCCGCGATGATTGGCGCTGTGCGCGCTCCATGCACGAATTCTCAGCCAAGGACATCGACGGGCACATGGTTTGCCTGGATAAGTACAGGTGGGTTTCTGGTCCTATGGGCTGTGCATGGCTGGTCTGAAAATGGGGCTCTTCTGACTGGCTTCATTCCCACTCTTTCCCTCCCCCAGGGGTTTCGTGTGCATCGTCACCAACGTGGCCTCGCAATGAGGCAAAACCGACGTAAACTACACTCAGCTAGTCGATCTGCATGCCCGATACGCTGAGTGTGGTTTACGGATCCTGGCCTTCCCCTGCAACCAGTTCGGGAGGCAGGTGCGTGGCTGTTCCCAGGCAACGTGGGGGGGGGGCGTGTGTGTGTGTCTGTCTGTCTGTCTGTCTGGAGGCAGGTTCTTGGCTGTTCCCAAGCAATGTCCCTGCAATTGGGGGTGGGTTGTGTCAGTATGTGTGTCTGTCTGTCTCAGTGTGCATCGGCATGCAGTGTAGTGCATCTTCCCAGTAAATGTTGCTGCCCACAGGAGCCAGGAAGTAATCAAGAAATCAAGGAGTTTGCAGCCGGCTACAATGTCAAGTTTGACATGTACAGCAAGATCTGTGTAAATGGGGACGATGCCCACCCACTGTGGAAATGGATGAAAGTCCAGCCCAAGGGCAGGGGCATGCTGGGAAAGTGAGTGCCCCCCGGGGGGGGAGGGGCTCTGGGCCTGGGAGGAGAGCCAGTGCCAAGTTTTTAGTTTGCTTTGAGAGGGGGTTGTCTCACGGTGTATAGCTCTAGATGGCCCAGAACTCACAGAGATCCGCCTGCCCTGTGAAAGTGCCGGGATTAAAGGTGTGCACCACCTGGCCAGGCCTCGAAGATGAATTTGGATTTTATGTGTATGGGTATTTTTGCGTGTACCACATCCGTGTTGGTGCAGTGCCGGCAGAGGCCAGAAGAGGGTGTGGAACCCCCGGAAGCCGGGCTTTTCGGGTCGGTAGCCAGTGAGTGGGGCTTGAGGGAGGACCTTGAGTGCTCCCCGCCACACCCCCAGACTGGGTTTTTCAGTGTAGTCCTGGCTGTCCTGGAACTCACTCTGCAGATCAGGCTGGTCTCGAACTCAGGCTGCCTCTGCCGCCGGAGTGCTGGGACTAAAGGCGTGCGCCACCACTGCCCGGCGTGCTCTTTAAGAGCAGCCAGTGCTCACAATCGCTAGCCTGTCTGTCCAGCCCACCACTCCTCCAGATGATTTTCATTTGTCTGCAAGTCTGTGTAGTCCACGCGAGCTTGAAGGCCGCAGCCCAGGGGGCAGCCCCGTGATTCCCTGGAGTTGGAGTTAGGACATTCCTGAGGCAGCCTGTGATGTGGTGCTGGGAGTGTAGCCCGTTGTTCTTCTAACCTCCGAGTGAGGCCCCGCCCCCGCAAGGCGGGGAGTCACCATGTGTCCCTGGTGGCCTGCCGGGGCTGGGACTGAAGGTGTGCACCGCCATCCCCAGGCAGGCACCACCTCTAAACCTTCTCTTTTTTACCTCCCCACCCCCTACAGTGCCATCAAATGGAACTTTACCAAGGTAAGTGGCATATAGTGTGGGGGTGTGGCCCAGCACCCCTCCCCCACACCCTTCCCCATCCCCCCCTCCCGTACCCTGTCCACACGGTTCCTCTGTCTTGCAGTTTCTCATTGATAAGAACGGCTGCGTGGTGAAGCGCTATGGTCCCATGGAGGAGCCCCAGGTAAGGACCTTTGGGACCGCAGCCAGAGCCAGGGCGGTGTGCAGGGGCGAGTCTGAATGGGTTGTCTCCCTCCCTCCCTCCCTCCAGGTGATAGAGAAGGACCTGCCGTGCTATCTCTAGCCCTACAAGTGTGTGTGCCCACACCGAGCCCCCCTGCCCCGTGACCCCTGGAGCCTTCCACCCCGGCACTCATGACGGTCTGCCTGAAAACCAGCCCGCTGGTGGGGCAGCCCCGAGGACCTGGCGTGCATCCCCGCCGGAGGAAGGTCCAGAGGCCTGTGGCCTCGGGCTCGAGCTTCACCATGGCTGCCTTGTGGGAATAAAATGTAGACATGTGCTGCGTGTGTCCTTGGGTCAGGAGCCGAGTGTGCTGGGGATCAGGAGGCAACGCCTGTGCCCCAGGACTGCAGGCGCAGACCCCCCCAGACCGGGGTCAGCCACTCACGGGTCCCTGCTGATCCCTGGGCTCGGCCCAGGATGTGCTGTGTGCAGGGCTCTTTTAGGAGGGTGGAGACCTTCTAGGAGGCCTAAGGTCTGCTCTGTGTGTTTGTGT
Organism: Apodemus speciosus; assembly: GCA_002335545.1. Lineage (NCBI taxonomy): Eukaryota > Metazoa > Chordata > Mammalia > Rodentia > Muridae > Apodemus > Apodemus speciosus. The sequence continues at coordinate 24,068 of BDUI01000996.1, forward strand.
GTGTGTGTGTGTGTGTGTGTGTTGTCCCACGGTCTCTGGGGATTGTGGGGTGACTGCCTACTGTTGCCTGAGAATCCCCCCAGCCCTCCTGAGCTTCTGGCCTTCTCACTCCCTGTGGAACTGTGAGCTCTGCTTCCAGGCTTAGGTGACCTTAGGACTGTGGACTGTCAGAGGCTGCCTTCCTCTGGTCTCCCCTGCCCTCCCCTCTCCCCCTCCCCTGCCCTCCCCTCCCACTGGGCTTGCTGGACGCCTGCCCCTCCCCAGCCCCTCTGGAGCCAGGATCCTCAGCCCCAGCCGGAACTGGAGCGGCCACTGGCCACTGGTCGGGGGAATCCCATCTCCCCAGGCGTCCCTCCCCCCAGCCAGCCTGGGTCAGGTCTACTCAAGTGGGTGGTGGCCTCGGCCCTGTGATCCTCCAGTCCCCCCCACTGACCTGTCGGCCACAGCACACTGGGAAGTAGAAGCAAAAGGCACATATATTTTAAAAAAAGATCTTTACATATGTACACGGGTTCGTTATAAATACATAGAAACCAGGGCCCGCCAGCTGCCCACAGATTCCAGAGCTGGGGAGGGGCGGGTGACAATAATTTAGGGGGCAGGGGATTGCATATATTAACGGGGTCTGCCCCGTGGAGCCCCCATAGCCAGCGGGGCCCGAGCACCGATTTCCTGAGTTACCAGCTCTCTGGGACAACCAAGCCCCACGGCTTGGCGGTGGCAGGGAGGCGCGGCGGCCCCGCTCCCCGCTGGCTGGGAAGGCGCTGGCCAGACACCCTCAGTAGTCACGGGAACCTCTGCTTGCAGAGGGGCCCACAGGCCTTGCTGCCCAGTACAGTTGTGATCCAGAGGCTGAAGGAGCAGCCTAAGAGTTTGGGAAGGGTGGGCTGAAGTGGATGACACTCTGCCGCTCTGTGCCCCCGCCACCCACGCCCACCAGAGGCGCAGGGGTTTCGGTGGGCCCCGCGCGCAAGGAGCGGAGCATGTCTTCCAACACTTCCCTGAAGTTGATGTCGCAGCCCTGGTGCGCCAGCTCCACAGGGTTGGTGGCAGGGTCTCTCGCACCCAGCATCAGAGAGCTGGGGTCTGGGGGCGGCAGCGCCGGGAAGGCGAAGCGTGGGGGCGCTGGGAAAGCCTCGGCTGGGGGACTGTAGGTCAGGTCCAGCACCTCCCCAGGACCGCAAGGGAGCGTGATGGCGCGTGGAGTGGGTGGACGCGCCGCCAACCCACGGGTGCCGCGGCGCTTCACTTCTGCATCCATCAGCTGCAGTTCCTGCAGTACGCGGTGAACGCAGCCCTCGGGGATCTTGATGCCTGTGGCGGCGCGGACACGCTGTCAGGTCCGCCTGGGGGACACACTTGGGGACCCTTCCTCTACGGACCCCACACCCGATGCCACACTCACCCACTTGCTTCTTCTTGTCCTTGGTCTTGAGGCGCACGATCTGTAGGTAGCTGCTACTGCTGACATCCGCCATGACAGCGGCGATGCGGCCCCACACGCGCAGCAGCGCCCCACACAGCATGTAGTGGTGGCGGAGGCGCAGGCCCTGGGCGCAGCACTTGCCCTCCTGGGCCAGTCGGCAGCGCTGGTTCCTGCACCAGGGGACCGCTGTCAGCCCGCAGCGCGCGCTTTCCCAGCCCACAAGGCCCTGGGACACTGGGCGCCCAGCTCCGCCCTCCTGGTGGCTTCCCGCCCGGGCCTCACCAGGTGGTGTGGCTGCAGTGGTCCAGGGACAGGGCATAGCCGCTCTCCCAGGGTTCCCGGGCCTCTTCCACAGTGACCTGGGGACGCAAGCCTACAAGTTAGCCGGGGAGGCTCAGGAGCGCCCGCATTCCCAGCCGCCATGAGAGGGCAGGTCCTTCCCTACCCGGTGGAACTTCCGGCACAGGCTGTCCAGGGTCTCCAGCTGGCTCTGCCTGCCGATGTTTGGCTTGTACACGGTGAAATACTCACCGCGGTTCTGTTCTGCCAGGAGGCAGCTCGTCTTGCTGCCTCGTACCTAGGAGCAAGAGTGGTGAGGTCGACGGCCACGGGGATCTCTGGGTAGGTGGCTGGCAGGGCGCCTGCCATCAGGAGAGGCTGCTCACCTTGTAGGAGAGGTAGAAGCCATCATAGGGGCCTTTCAGCTCCAGCGACCTAGCGAACGCCTCTTCCCACTTCATGCCGCGGTCCACGCTAATCTGCTGTGGCAAGTGGGGGATTAGCAGGTTTGGGGACTGGAGCTAGCGCCGGGGCTGGGTGGCTTCTGCTCACCTTGTAGAAGACCACCTGCCCATCCTGTGGGTGCCCAGGCGCCAGGAACACCTGCTGGCTTTCTTCGTGGATCTCGTTGATGCCGGGGGCCAGGTCTGTGGAGAGGGCAGGAGGTCAGGGGCCACCGAGGGAGTTCCTTCTGACCTACCCCACAAGGTGATACCCCATCACTGTGCAGAGGAACCAAAAGCCACGAGGTCAGATGTCCTGTGGGCGGGTGTCAGGTGACCCTCTGGCCTGCTGGGCATACCTACCCAGAGGGATTGTGGGTATTTTTTAAAGATTTATTTATTTTATGTATATGAGTGTTCTATCTGTGTGCCAGCAGAGGGCGTCAGATCCCATTACAGATGGTTGTGAGCCACCATGTGGCTGCTGGGATTTGAACTCACGACCTCTGGAAGAGCAGTCAGTGCTCTTAACTGCTGAGCTGTCTCTAGACCCCCCACCCCCAGTCTGTCTTTTTCAAAAATACATTTCTAAAAAAACGTATTTGTGTCTCTGCACGTGCACGCGGAAGAGGGCGTCAGGTCCGCTGGAGCAGGGGTGACAGGCAGCTGAGGCAGGGTGGAACTTGACTCTGTCCTCTGAAGAACTTCCGCTCCTCCCCCCTGTATGAGTGCTGGCCTGACTGGCAAGCGCCACCACATTTGCAGAGGACCATGTGTCCTCACGGTCCTAACCTTAGCCTAGGTTAGCACACATGCCCGTGAGGACGCCTGCAGCCAGCATGCAGCGAAGCCGGCTCTCAGTGCAGCCTGACAAGCAGGCGTGATATTCCCGGAGCGCTGAGACCCCTTCTGCCCTGTTCTTGTAACTGCACTGCGTGAGTCTCGAGCGTGGCCCTGCCGGGGTGACCACCCTGGGTGCCAGCTGGCCCTCAGCTGTAGCCGCTCAATGATGGGCTTCACATGATGGATACCGGGGGCCTCAGATGCCACGGGCTCCCGTGGATCCTGGGCACAGGGTGTAGAGTCCAGCCTGCCCGGGAGGCTTACCCAGGATGCCCATGTCGTATCTGCCCTCCTTCTTGTCGATCTCGATGAGGTGGTCGAACGTGTCGGAGAAGTACTGGAACAGAGCGTTCTGCTTATGCACCTCCAGCCCAAGGATGCGGTTCAGGAACTTGGTGATGGAGCAGTCTGTGGGTAGCGTTGGTCTCAGGCCGCTGGCGTTGTCCTCCCAACTGCCCCACCACCATCCTGGCACTCTGGGCCTCGCCCCCGACCACCGTCCCAGCACTCTGGGCCTCACCCTTCTCCACATCCAAGCAGCCTGAGCGCGACTCCCGGCCGCCGATGCCCACGGACAGCAGGCCCTGCTTCATGTCTGCAGAGGAAAACCTGGCGCTTACCCTGGGATCCCCGGGCACTCTGCCCTGCCCTCTCTCTAGAAACCCGCCCACACCCAGTCCCCAAATCCCGACGAAAGCAGCCCGGCTGTAGTCCCCACACCTCTCAGACGCTCAGGAGCCCTGGCTCACCCCGAAAGAAGGCGGCATCCCCTCCCGGATAGCCCTGGGGCAGGGGCACCCTGTTGTCCGTCTGGCCCATGATTGTAGCAAGGACACGGCTGAGTGCACGGGCGCCGTACTGTGGGACAGAGCAGGAGAGTGAGGCCCTGGTGGAGGGCAGCCTTTGTGCGCATGCGTGGCAGGCTCCCCACTCCCCCTGACTTACCTTGTTCTCGAAGTTGTACTTGCTCAGGTCTCGGGACTCAGTGGCGCGGCGATCTCCGTGGGTCAGGGCGCCCTGTCAGGGAAGCGAGGGACAGTTTGTGACTCCGGTTCCAGCATACCCCAGCATACCTGGCCCAGCCCCTGCCTCAGGCCCGGCCCACTCACCAGGCTCTCCAGCCGCTTGGCCACGATGGAGGCGAACCTGCGCTCCCCTGCCAGCTCGGAGATAAGGAAGACATACTCGGGCGCGGAGACCTGGTTGGACCTGTGGGTGCGTCCTGGGGGCAGAAAGGTTCTAAGAGACCGGGATAAGGGGTTACAGGGAAGGGGTTACCTGGGCTAGGGCTAGGGGCCTCACCAAACTGCTGAATGGCGCGGTCTGCGCTCCAAGGCAGCTCCAGGGTCATGTGTACCCGGCGCCGCTGGTTCTGGACTCTGCGGTCGGCTTGGAGGGAGACGCCAGAGCTGGAGGCCTCAGAGATAATAGCCACGAGCTGGAGGTGGGGGTGAGATGGTCAGGATGCTTGGGGCCCGACCCCCTCACTGCTCAGCTCTGGGTGCCCAGGGGAAAGTAACAGTCCTTCAGGAGAGCGGGCACACCCCTCCCCACCTAGGAGCCACTCACTCACTCACTCACTCACTCACTCACTCACTCACGGGCTGTGTTGGAAGCCGCCCCGCCCCCGCCCCCCGCAGGTCCCACCTTCTCGCCGCTCATGAAACGCTGTTTTTCTCTGAGGTTAACGTGGTCGATGGACAGGCCCTGCTCTGCTCTGGACTCAAAGACCACTGACCCGTCGGGCCTCGATACCACTCGGCCTTTCCTGCCAGTCATCTGTGGTTGACAAGGGTCGGGGAGGTTCCCGACAGGATGTCAGTGTGGTGGTCCAGAGACCCAGGGCACTGTGCTCTTGTTTGAGGTACACAGTGGCTCTGCTGAGACCCTTGGTTTCCAGTGTGGCCTCAGCAGCCATGAGGATTCCTGCCACTACCACAGTCTTCCTTTCTTTCTTTTCCGTACTTGTTTTTATTTTATGTATGTGTGTATGAGCGTGGCACGGATGTGCCGGTGCCCTCAGGGCCATCTGGAAGTGCGCTTATCTAGTGAGCCCTCTCCAGCCCTTTCGCTCTTTTGAGACAGGATCTCATGTAGACCAGGCTGGCCAATGGGGTGGGGATGGGAGGACACTCCGCGGCCAGCTTCTGCCCATCCCCAGGGGTTGACATAGGGCCCTCAGAGCTGTCCGTGGGCCGCCAAGCTCACCTCAGCCACACACTCGGGGCCCCCGAGCTGGTGGATGAGCTGGTCCAACGTGTTCACTGGCAGCTCCCGGCCCAGCGCTCGCACCTTGGCCAGCAGGCCCTGCTTCAGCCGTTCTACCCGTTCCAGGACACCAGGGCCCTGCAGGTCTCTCTGAAGTGGGTACAGGGGGCCTGGGGGTGGGGCAGAGGGTCAGTGAGGTGGCCTTGCAGGACCAGGATGAGGAGACTCACAGGAGGGGAATGGAGGCCCGTGGATATAACAGCAGTCACTCTGCTGTATTTGATAGCAAGGCCCTGACCTTGGCCGTGAGCCTCAGTTTCCCCATCTGTAGCAAGGGTATGCGGAGGACAGGTCCTCGTGTAGCCATGTCTGCTGCCTGGAGTCTGGCTGGATGGTGGAGGCTCACCTCGGTCGTCTGTGGGCAGTGTGGGGGCGTCTATGATGACCACATCGTCGTCCACCAGGGACTCTGGGGAAGAATTGAAGTCGCTGTCCAGGCCAGCATCTGACTCCGTGCTGCTGCCATCACTAATGCGGATGACTCCTGCTGTCTCCAGTGCCAGTCTGGAAGCCTTGGGGCCACGACCCCGAGGCCGCCCTGCAGGGAGGAGTCCCCAGTCAGCTTTCGGAAGTGGAGGCTGCAGAAGTGGGTGGAATGGGTGGCAGGGTAGAGAGCAGGGGGCGCTGAGGCCAGGAGGGGCCTGACTGGGGGTGGAGGGACCCAGGCACCTGTCTAAGATGGCTGGCCTCTCCTGTCTGGGTGTGGCTTGTATGCCCTCCAGGAAGCCCTTCAGCCCCTCTTTGGGCAGGGCGAGGCGACCTGGGGTACCATGTCCCCATCCCCATCCCTGACGGCTTCATGACTGGAGACCTCAGAGCCTCCTCAAAGGACAAGTCCATCACCTCGTGTCACAGCGCTGTCAGCTGCCAGGCAGCATGTGTGGAGGGTGAGAGGGCCTGAGTGTCTGGGGGTCGGCAGCGGGGGAGCCTAGGCCGCCCTTCACTGGCTGTGTGTCTGCAGGGGAGGCATCTGGCTTCTCTGCGTCGGCCTTGGGAAGTCTGAACTGGAGGGTAGGCGGCCGCACACGCTGCCCTGAGCAGCCTTGGCTGCACAGCCCCAGAGGCAAGCCTGCCTGCTGCCTGCCCGCCCGCCCGTCTGTCTGCTGCCCGCCCGCCTGTCTGTCCGCCCGCCTGCCCGCTTGCCTGCCCGCCCGCCCGTCTGTCTGCCCGCCTGCCCGCCCGTCTGTCCGCCCGCCCGTCTGTCTGCTGCC